>CAKAOH010039445.1:8198-42945 GCA_916701665.1 Sebastiscus tertius | reverse complement strand
ATAAATATATATATATAAATATATATATAAATATAAATATATATAAATATATATATATAAATATAAATATATATAAATATGCACATATATCAGGTGGCCAGAAGCAACTACAAATGAATGCTTATGTACTGCAGTGTCTGCTGGATGTGTAAACAGGCAAATATGGTCAGCTCGTTGAGGAGTTCTTCTGCCTAATCATGCACAACTACAACTACATGCAAACCTCAAATTATCTTGTGCAAGCGCTATCATAACTGTGGGTAACTTTTAAAGCTGCAGTAAAAGTGGCAAAAACAAAATGCACTATGCAAAATGAACAAGCGCTGTGCAGGCGACAGCTAGAGGTGCAGCGGACTGTGCAGTGTCAGCCCCGATGCATGCAATTTAACCCTTGAACTGGAGAGAACCATGAGCAGCATGTGTAATGGAGGACTCCATTTAAAGCAGAGAAGTCAGGAGAGCAGGGGGAGGGGGTTTCAATAAGAGCCTCTCTTCCTGACAGCCACACACTAGAGTGGGGGAGGGTTAAAAAACACCAAGCCCTCTTCCTGAGTCGGCAGCAGTGGGCATAATGTGATGGATCCTTCCCCTTCCACCTACTTGATTCCCATTTGGCTTTATAGGTCTGTCTCACCCCGACACTTTTACTCTGAAGAAAACACACGCTGTGTAATAAATAACCTGACAAGTCAGTGAGTATCAAGTTATACATCTACACTAATTCAGAGACTGCTGCCTCTTCAAGAAATCTGTTCTGACACACAGAGAAAGAGAAAGGTAAGCCAATATCGTTTCCTGGGTTAAACTGACTCAAACAACAAGCATTTGTACTCCATCCAAACACACTCATATGTAGCAATTATCCTTCCCCTTGTGAAAGGGGAAAAAACTACACACCCCCACCCTTTGCTGTGATTGGTGATAAGTTGTTGTGCAAACTGCGAATGATAAATCAGGAAACAGGTTCTGTAGGAAAGAAGATTTGAGTATTGGCACAGAGCTCGCAACAACATGCCACAACCTCAGCTTGTTGTAAAAGTTCTCAAACACAAGTGTTAGTCCTGCTTGTTTATTGTACGAAAGCAAACACATCGAGTGAGTCCAATTCTTCACCGCTGTCAACAAGCATCAACTTAGGTAACGCACTCTGAGTTTAGATCTATAATTTGTGCCCTCACTTGTTGATTTAGCCTGTTAGCATATGCCTAATGACATCCAAACAAAGCAATTAGCAGCCTGCTGTTGTGCACGATCCTCACCAAAATCCTGATTTAGCACTTATCATACAGGCTGTGAGCATTCGCTGCGGAGTCTCCACAGAGTGGCAAATCAGAAAGGCCTTCTAGAAACATATTTGCCCTGCTACAGGCACACATGGTTTCAGTTAGGGGTCTGCACCTATAAACAGTTGGCCATGGCAGCTTATTGGTCAGGAAGTGCAATGTTGACTGCAAGTCAAGACAGGCACAAGCTGCTAATGAATGATATACACTCTTACACTCTAGCTCCGATGACAACACAGTGTAGATCGGAGGAGTTTGGAGGCCGACGGAGGAGTGATTCTGAGCTCTTTAGGGTTGTGAATAAAGTCAAAGCAAGCAGACAGGCAGAGAAGCTAGTTGATATCTGCCGAGGATTCAATTTCAATTAAATTTTCAATTTGGTTTATATAGAAAGGCAAAATCCCTCCCTTTCCGGTGGACCTTATTTCGGAAAAAATATGTACGGTAGTCAATGGTAAGAGACAATTTTTTTTGTATCCCGTTTGATTTGCACCATGAATCACACAATTTAAAACATTATTTAGCAAATCAAGAAAGTGGCAGTTTGTCTTAAAGATGTTGAAGTATCAGACTGTGAAAATACGTAATTAGAAAGACTAGACACCCAAAAGTCACACAAGTGACGTCTCTCTTGCTGAAGCCACGGTGCCTATGTTAGGGATGCCAATGCGACTTTTTCAGTCCCGATACCGCTAACAATACCTGGCATATTGATAACAGCCAATACAGAGTACCGATCCGATGCTAGTGTTAAATTTATAAGCTGTATGCCTCACTGTGTGGAGGTGACTGGGATCATTCTTTTATGTGTAAGGCAACATCAGGCTTGACTTAAACATTGCTTTCTTAACTTTATAAAACAAAATGTAAAATATAAATGCATAGATAATAGATATAAATAGTTATTTATTATTAAAGTAATGAATCATACACCAACAAAAAAATATTCAAAATGAACAGGAATTCAAGTGTAAACCTTTTAAATGCAGCAAAAAATTGGTCAAAACTTAAACAGGAATTAAAATTTCAGTATATAATGTATATAGGATATAAACATAGAATTGAATTTAACAGATCGGCCCCATTGTCACGATACCCGATCCAGCTATTTGAGTCTGTATCGGCATCAGTGCATGCTTAGCCTATGTGTTTTATACTGGGACATACTCATGTGAGCAACGCGTCACGCTCGTTCTTTCTCTTCCCGGCTGATAAAAAGACCAGGAGTCGCTGGATAAAACACATCAGGTAACATCACGTTTCATTTGTGCGTGGGACATAGCTAAGTTAGCTAGCTAGCTAGTGTTGGTGACGTATATTGTGCGAGACGAGAGATATAGTTCACCGAGCGGTTTCACACAAAACTAAATGATACTGAACTGAGACTTTCTTGACTTGCAAAATCATCTTTTAAATTGAAAAACATATGAGTGATTCATGGCGTTTCATTCACATTTCTTGGATGCCAGGTTTAGAACAAAAACACAAACTGGAACACAGGTTGATTACCTGCCAAAGCTGCTGGTAGAGCCCACTTTCCAGCCACAGCCAGCATGTTGCATCATTTGACTGGTGGGCTGGCGTTAATATGGAGACCAGCCTTAGTGATACAACACACTGTCAACACACCCAGAGGGGCTTTCACTGTGCCAAGCAGACCACCACAAACCACCAAACATTACCATGAATTGAAAGAAGCTTTATAACCGCACACTGCAATTATAAAAAATAAAAAAAAGAATTGACATACCAGTCATCGAACAGTAATATTTGTGTTACATTTGGCTGCAATCAGCATGATTAAGTACAAGTCTTCGGATTTTTTTTTTAAGTCACTCAACCATGCTCTGTCACAACTTGGACTCTGGTTTTACTTGGCTCTTGTCTCACAAACAAACACTCAACTTTAAAAATAGGTCAAATGTTGCAACCATCCAGGGCACCTCTAGCGGCTTCACAAGAATAAATCCAACAGGGGAGAAAAGTCTAAATCATGACAGGTTAGGTTACCTCAGGATAAACATCTCTTACTTTAACTATACCAAGAATACAAACAACAACTGAGCTGTCTTTTTGACTGTCAAACACTCGGACCCCCCCCCCTCCTTTAAGTTTCCATCACAACTACCAGGAACATCTGATACGGGAGGTACAAAGTCAGAAAGCTATCAAACAGGTGAAGTGACTCAATAAAAACAACCAAACAGACAATAGAGAGTTGTGTGTGTGTACTTTAGTGTAACTTGGCCCCAGTTGTGCAACTATTGTGCTTTATTTGCATCGTCTTATTATGAAAATGACAGGATACATAGTGAAGCTTACAAAAGCATTAATCTGTGTGTACGATGCATTCACTGAAGCTCACAACAACATTAACCTGTATGTGTGATGCATTCACTGACACAAAAAAGCTTACAACAACATTAACCTGTATGTATGATGCAATCACTGACAGGATACATAGTGAAGCTTATAACAACATTAACCTGTATATACGATGCGTTCACTGAAGCTTACAACAACATTAACCTGTATGTATGATGCATTCACTGACAGGATACATAGTGAAGCTCACAACAACATTAACCTGTATGTATGATGCATTCACTGACACACAAAAGCTCACAACAACATTAACCTGAATGTATGATGCATTCACTGACAACATTAACCTGTATGTATGATGCATTCACTGACACACAAACTTGCAAGTAACTTATAAGAAAGTTTCCACGTTACGTTACACGCAAATAGTTCCAGTGTTATAACACAGGGATAAACAACTAACGTTAGCTAATTTTATGCAAGTTAACAGCTTCATATTGGGGCTTGTTGGAGATAAAACAACCCCTATATATGAGGGTGAAGTGAAGCTAACGTTACACTAAACTGATTTCCATCCACAGGTCTTGCGACGTTTCAAAGAAGAGCTCAATGGAAAAAAGTTCAAGCTAACATGAGCTACAAAACATGAAGCTACCAGCCAGAGTAATGCTCACATAAAAACACCATTAATATGTATTAACAGATGTTCACATTAAAGCAGGACTCAGAGGGGAAAGTTAACGAATGTGTTATAAACTTTAACTCAGTGATTTGACGGCAGCAGCCTCCAAACACCTCGGCTAACTCAGCTAGCTGCTGGCTGGTGGGAGACAAAAAACTTTTTCCACATCTGAAAACTTTTTTCTCTCCATTTTCCTTCAAACAGCCTGAGACGGTTTATAACAGCGGTTATCTCACAAGGAGCTCAACCGCTTCAAAGTCTCACAGTAACGGCTTTCTAACGGCCGTTGCTAACCAACCAAAGTGTCGTTAACGTTAATGTAACGTAACCTTACCGTTACTGTCTCCGCCGCCGCCGCCGCTCCCCGGGCCGCCTTCAACACCCGAGACCCGCCGCCGGACCTCCAGAGGGCCGCGGAGCTGTGAGAGGTAAGCCGGAGAGGAGTCCAGCTACTACCAGGAGACGGAGAGCCAACTACCAGCGAGGCCCCGGGCCTAGTGTGAGTGTCCTCGGTGTAGCAGCGTTAGGGGGGAGGGATAGGAGGATAGGAGCCTCGGCTCGGCGCTGCGCCGCTTGACAGAGACTCGGGAATCACTTTCTGACAGCTCCTCTTCTTCAGCCCCCCCCTCCCCTCGACAGCCCTGCACTTTTCTCTTTTTCCTCCTCACTTCCAGCAGATACGAATCAAAATACTGTCACACAATATGGCGGCTGCTGAAGCGAGCTACTATCGCGAGAGGAAGAGCTGTTTCTCTTTTTTTTCTCTTTAGTTTCCCAAAGTTGTGCTGAGGGAGGAGAGAGCTGAGCTGAGCAGCCTGCTGCTGCTGCTGCTGAACAAGATGCAAGCACAGGAAAAACAAGAAGAAGGGCACTTTATTAATCCCCGAGGGGAAATTCAATTTTTACACTGTTATTTTACATAGAACATACACACATACACAAACAGGAGCTACATGCATCAATGGAGAGATGTCAGAAACCCCTGACAAACGCCCTGAGCAGTTGGGGGTTTGGTGCCTTGCAGTGCAGACTGGTATCTCTCCAGCTACCAGTTCACACTCAGTACTTGGTCCATGCGGGGACTTGAACTGGCAACCCTACGGTTCCCAAGCCATGTCCCTATGGGCTGAGCTACTACCATCCCAGGACATGAGATCAGTTTTAAAGTTTCTGCATGGAGCAAAAACTATGCAAGAGAAGTAGCTGTCTGCTGTGGTCTGACTCTTCAAATGGGACAATATTGATCTTGTTTTATATCCTCATAGAGAGGTTAAAGGTCAGAGGTCAGCTACGTATAGCAGCAGCAGCCCTGAAGATAGTAGTAAGCATTTACTGTGTGCAAAATGAGCTGAGCAGTCTGCTGGTGCACAAGATGCAAGCAAAGGAAAAAACAAGACATGACTCAGATAATTTTTACAGTTTCTGAAGCAAAAACTATGCAAGAGAAGTAGCTGTCTGCTGTGTGATCTTGTTTTATATTACCTTTCCTCATAGAGGGGTTAGAGGTCAGAGGTCAGCTACGTATAGCAGCAGCAGCCCTGAAGATAGTAGTAAGCATTCATTGTGTTACTGAAGGACACCTCAGCAGGGGACTGAACCTCTAGTCGAAGTTTGACCTGTAAGCACAATGAGGATTCACCACCTGAATCAATAAATTATCACCTTAAAGTAGCAGTAGGCAGTATATTTTTGGCATCATTGGGCAAAATTTCCATAATAACCTTTCGGCATATTGTGATTCACATGTTTTGCCCGTGACGGGAGACTTTGACCAATCACAGGTCATTTCAGAGAGAGAGCGTTCCTATTGGCTGTGCTCCGGTCATGTGACTGGAACTTGGCGTTGCTTCACCAGATTTCACAATGGCGGCGGCGTCACAAATTTTCTCATTTTACAGCTTAACCGTACACTACAAAATGATTCTAAAAACATTTTAGTAGAGAAATAGGCGTTACAGTAACATAATATTGATTCATATTTGATCAGCGCTGCCTAGTTTGACCGTTTGGTCGGAGTTTGCGAGTGATTGACAGCCGGCTCTCATAGGCGGCAGTTGGATCGCAGACCTCAGATCAGCTCTGACTGCTTGTTTTCCTCCGGTCTGTGAAATCTTGCAGATGCCGTTAGGAGCACCGGAGGACACAGAGGCACATGATGTTTTCAGGTAACCTGTTTCATGTACTACTGTCACGATATAGCGACCGTTTTATAAAAATAACTTTTTTAAATCATATTTTCTCCAATCTCACCTACTTCAGCTTTAATACATTCTTACAGCTACAGGTTTACACCGCTGTTATTCACAATGACATAGATTCACACCAAACTCTGGTGCTGTTGAATGTAGACAATTATGTTTCTGCAAGAATTAACAAGAAAATGTGTCTCCCTAAATACCTGTAAGCCCAATTTCCACCGCAGGAGCTTTCCCCCAGAACTAGGAACCTTTTGAAGAACCCATTGCATTTCAGCAGCAGGGACCAGGGGCTTTGTGGCATACTATGCACTACATACTCAATATGTGTACTCTCGTTCAACATACTTTTGTTGGAATAAACAGCAGTATGTATCTTTTCGGACGCACCGAGCAGTAATTTACGACGTCACTTCCTGAGAACCTCCTTGCTGGTAGCCATGGTAACCCTTGCCAACCTTCATGTGACCATAACGACGAATTGTGAGAATCAAAGTCTCAATTAATTTAAAATATATATTACGCCTAGCAAAGTGAAATCTTATGCTTACAGTTAAATTTAAGTGTTATTGACGTTACAGAGCTGTCCGTCAACGTCCGTTATCAACGTTGTTCTCACTACCACATTGCATTGTGGGATATTTGTAGTGTCCAACATTGCATACTGTAATATTTCACCAGAAATAGTATGCAATTTGCATACTATTGGTTTCATACATACTAAGACATCTCGCAAACTGTTTTAGCGTACTAAATAGCATGTTAGTGTGGAATTTTGGATGCAACCCAGGGTCTAAGTTAAGTTCCTGGGACATTTTATGGGTCCTTTTTACCCCCAAAAAAGGTTCTGGTTGGGGGGTAGTACTTTCTGAAAGTACCAGAACTTTCAGGGTGGAGTTTGCAGGGATGACTGTTGCTGATTGATGAAACATACACACAGCACTACTGCGTCAACTTGTGTACCTCTTCATTCATAAAACAAGGAAGTACTGTAGTATCAATTTAAGACGAGGGGAGAGCATTTCTCTTTGTATGATAACATTAATAGTAATGTTAGGCTCTGCTGTCGGCTTGCCAAGCGGCAGAAGAGAGAGAGATAGAGCATGATGAAGCTGTGAATGACAGAAAGGAAAGTTATTTTCTGATCGTTTCACGGCATTAACGTTTTAAAGCACAAATAAATAATCCTCAAACACTCAACAGATGATTTACTGTGGAGACAGACGTTCTTAGTTTCATTTCATTCATTCCATCCAACGTGTATCAGTAAATATACGCAGTAAATGTTGTCGCAGTGAGACTAAAATCTTTTTTTTCCAGCGTGTTTTTTAGAGTAAACAGACGGACACACTGAACAGCAGGCTGCAGAGTGTGTTTACTGCTGTGACCACCAGCAGCCCTCGTCACGCGTCATGTTGCTTTTTCATACGTCAGTGGACTAATTTCCCTAATCATCACAGGTCTTTAGACAGTGTGCTGAAGGAACCTTTTAGTAGCACAAGTCCCGAGAAAGCCTGACATGTCTACTTTACATCTCCTTTTTTTGTCCGTTTGGTTCACAGCATCACAGACCAGACAGGGTGCTACATGTTTTATCAATGTAAATCACAAAGTGGTGCTGTACACAGAACAGCTTCCTCTTATCACTTATTGGCCACTTCTCCACCCAAAAAGGAAACCACTCATTTCATACTTAAGTGTGAAATACAAAGTTGAATAGCTTCTGTCTGCGTTGTCCTTTTGCTGTAAAATGCTCACAGAAGAGATATAGGTTGGTAAACCATGAGCATGTTGCTCGCAGTCTTTAAAGTTCAGTCTGACTCTAAATGAATGGCCCCCTTACTGAGGGATGGATTCATGGGGTTTGAAATGGCTCATTCATCTGAAGGCTCTGTTGTTTGTTAACAGTCTTTGTCAAGAGGCAGCTCCAGACGACACCACGCACTCTGAGCACTGACGCCTCCAGAAGCCTGATAAAAAGAATGTGGACGAAGGTTTGAAGACTAACATTAACAAAGTGTGCACGGTTGCATGTCGTTGTCTGTATTTAAACTTTTTAAACAACATTTTATCAAACCAATCCAACATTGCAAACAGTCGACCAGATAAGACCTGCAGTGCTTTGTACAGTGCACGAGGCCTGTAGTCCAAGTGTTGGGAGGCAAACATCTGTCAAGTGAAGACCGATCACGATGTGTTCCCTCGGTGGAGGATTGTAAACACACTTTGCTCGACCGCTCGGGCAGAGGAAGGGCTGTCAGGTAGCAATTGAAAGTGCATCAGTGCAAAGTAGTTTTTTACAACTCCATCACTATATTTTTCAGCTTTTAGTATTCAGTATTCAGTTCGTATTTTTAGTCAGTGGTTGGCTCTATAGGGATAGCAATGACAGTCTGTCAGTCCACCACTTTGGTCCAGACTGAGGATGGATCCTAATATGCTTCTTTTTTTTTCATTTATTTTGATAATGTTTATATTGTATTATATTCTCTCTCTGTCCCTCTGTAGGCTGAAGGAAAGAGGCAGGGTGACGCGTCATGAAAGTGTCATCAGTTACACTGCGCATGTCCTAAAGCCCGTGGTGTTAATGCACAGGCTGACCGGAGTTATTAAAAGAAAATTCCCGAAGCCAGATCATGATCTGGATCGCCACCAAAATCGAATGGATTGTTCATTGTGCCACACCCCACCCCTCCAAAAGGTTTCATTCAAATCAATCGCGGACTTTTGGAGTAATCCTCCAAACGGACAAACCAACAAACCAACAAACCAACAAACCAACGCCAGTGAAATCATAACTTCCTTCCTAGGCCTTCGGCCTTGGCGGAGGTAATAAGATAAGATATTCCTTTATTAGTCCCACAGTGGGGAAATTTGCAATTTGCATCACTACCCCCTTTGATATACTGCGTCACGATGGAGTCTAATCACCATAGACTTTGCACTATTCTTCTTATCATGCACCATGTAATAAATGATTGTTCATTCGATACGGGGTCTCTCCCAATTGAACTGACTTTGGTGATCCTCTGACTTTTCCTCATCACAAGGCTGACATTTGTGGTTTTGAGTGAAATATCTATAGGCAAATATTGGTTTGATTGCCATTACATTTGGTACAACCAAGCCAGCAAAAAGATGGTGAACATGGTAAGCATTACACCTGCTAAACATCAGCATGTTCATTGTGAGCATGTTAGCATTCTGACATAAGCATTTTGCTAAAAGCATCACTGCACCAAAGTAAAATTTCACAGAGCTGCTAGTGTGACTGTCGACCAAAATATGACGACATTCATTCGAAAACCAAGCTTGAAATGTAAAAAAAAAAAAAAAAAAAAAAAAAAGATATTCGGTACAGCCCTAGTAGACTATTTGTCTTGTTACTTTATGTGTTTCATTAGAATAAGAAAGACCATAAGATGCGGTTGAAAGCTAAAAAAAGAAGAAAAAAGCTCGTAAGTGGACCGCGAGTTATTGAATTTTTCTTGAAAAATGTATTTTCAGGGTTCCCAAGATCAAGCATTACATTTTTATCATCAGTTTATCACTTGTTTTATGTTTTACTTTATTACATTTAAAACACAATGTAGCAGTTCTACAACAAATTTAAAATGTAAATTTGATGGGAATGAGATCGCTTGGGGTTGAGGCGCCATCATGACCATTTCGTCATAAGAATAAAAGCCCTACAACTGAGGGTTTGTATTTGAAAAGAGAAACTGTTAAACATTCTTATATCATAAAAATAGAATTTTGATAATGAATTGCTTTGCCATTGTTTGAGGGTTTTTTGATGTCAAATGCTGCTTCAAAGGCTTTTTCTCCCCTCCGAGAAATCTTAACGTCCTCCAGGAAGAACCCTCGAGTTTTCTCGGGCAATGTTGCACCCACTTTCTAAATCATTCTTTTTTTCTTTCTGCGTGGGCATCGTAATCAGGTGTCCCCATTATTTTTTTTTTCTTTTACGACATAATTGACGCGGACCACGTCTCCTGCTCGCTGCCCCCGGCTGCACTGACCCACACACGGGGTGAGCGAGAAAACAGACGCCTGTGGGAACTCTCATGAAAAAAGGGATGGTGCATTTGTTCTCCAGTGAGCTGGGTGGAAACATATGGCGTCTCGTGTGTCGGCGCAATGCCTTGACTCACACACACACAGCCGCTCACACACACACAAACTGTGGCCCCTGCTATCTCGCACAGACCATGACCCCTTGACTCTGGGTTTGAAGCCCGGGGAGCTGAAATCCCCTTCAGTGCGAGCAGCAAACTGACAGCACAGTGCAGCCTCTTATACTCTGTGAGCAGAGCTCTCACAGAGGATTCATTACTTTACACAATGCCTTACACACTTTGTGATGGGCTAGTGGCGTGGGGGGTTATGTGTCAGACCAGTGAATCAGCAAAAACAAAAACCAGTGGAATCAAAATTCTCAAGAATTTCCAGTGACTGAACCTCGTGAATGTCGTTGCATTTCATTCCTTTTCATTTCTCAAGCCGCCTAACAAGTGGAAGTGGACTGTGTTTGCTTTGGAATTACAACCCCTCCCCCCCTCCCCCTTCCTCAGGCCACCCCCACCCACACACCCTCCCACTCCACCAGCTCCATTTCCCTGTGTACATGCTGCACATAGACCCAGATTACAAAGAATGACAGCGCGGGTTCGTCCGAAGCAACGTGCACATAACAGCAGCGGTCTGAGAGAAATCCGACATAAAAAACCTGCCGTTGCACTCCAGTGCTGCAACTGGCCACACTCCTCAGATAGAAGGCCGGCCACCCACATTCTTGGCATGGAAAGAGGCCCGTTTCTCACGGTCTGAGGACAGCTTGTCATGGGTCAGCAGTTTAGATTTAGCTCCACAGTGGGTCTGCAGTCATTATTCCCCCTCTTAAGCAAACTTCAGTGCTTGTCCACTGGCCATTTGGAGCGGCTTAAGCGGCCGTTCCAGTGCTAACAAGCTCGACACAGTTTTGTTGAGGACAGAGGGAGCCGAGGGCAGGAAGTTATTCTATTCTCAAACTTACTAATGTGACATATCAAAACACTCATTGTATTATCAGGATCCAACTTTGAAAAGGGTAACACCAGTCAAGCTTCTCCAGGACAAAATGTTTAAATATGGTTACCTCACCCAATGCAATGTATATAGCCTACCAGTAGTCTTATTGTGAAAGGTGTGGTTAACCATCCAACCCGCCCAGTGGGGATAAACATCCCAAAACAATTAATAATTCAATAAGCACACAATTAAAACTGAATCAAAAGCACATCAATCCCAAAGAGTGGGAGCACGGAGATGATAACATCAAATAGATCAAGTACTTTAAAATCTCTCAAAAAATATGTATAATGTATAATATTTTACATTTAGATTTGTAAATTAGACAGAGTTTCTTGGTGATTGCTGTCCGTAGTATTGAGGATAACAGACATGTAAGTTTGTGCATGTTAAAAGAAACATATGATGTATACACTATGAGTAGAGATTTTCTGGTGAAATACATTTTTTATGTTTTTTTTGTCATGTACAATATTGTAATGTTTCCTTTCATGTAATTTACCAATAGTTTGGATATTCTTGATACACTTAAGATATTTTTTTTATATACTTAAAGGTTCACTATACGGAATTTGGAGCATATCTATGGCCTCCCTAATGGCTCTCAACATGGGGACAGCTGAGACGGCAGCTAGCAGCTAACGGTGCTAACAGCGCTAAACAATGACAACAGTGCTGACGGAGCAAACAGTGTTTACCTGAGGGGGAACCGGAGAGTGGTCGTTACGCTTTGGCGTTTTCAGCTGTAACCGCCGTATGAGCCCAGTGCAGAGCAGCGGCCTCACATGCACGAACATGCACTAAAAGTCATGCGTGAAGAAGCCCCGGTCCAACACACACAGTGGGAGAGAGACTTCATTCTCTGCTCAGGTAGACATTTCTCCTCTATATCTTTACATACATTTATTTACATTAATAGTTGTTTGCAGCTATACTAATGCTCTGGATATTGAATTTAGCACCTTTAATATATTTGATTTTTAAACATTTTGTTTGTGCCCTCTGTAATATTAAGCCTGGACCCCACCTCCCCCCCCCCCTTCCTCTCCCTAACTTGGGCAAATATTTTCGTACATTTTTCACCCTATTTACCCCCAGAGAGGAGAAATTCTATGTATGTATACAGTTTGTGTATCGTTAGCCTTTTGGGGTACCAAACCTAGGCGGGTGGTAACTGGACTGCATTCATATAGTGCTTTTCTAGTCTTCCAATCAAAGCTCTTTACACTACATGTCAGCATTCACCCATTCACACACACATTCACACAGTGATGGTAGAGGCTGCTATGCAAGGTGACACCTGTTCATTAGGAGAGATAAACATTCACATCAGCAATTTGGGGTTCAGTATCTTGCCCAAGGACACGTTCGACATGTAGTGTGCAGTGGCCAGGGATCGAACCACCGACTTTTTGATGAGTAAATGACCGCTCTACCTCATGAGGTATGTAATAGTAATGCTTAATATTTTTGGTACCCCTAAAATCCCTTTTGAAATGGTCTAAAACCACCACTGGCAATACGGCCTGGGCCTTCAGCAGCGTGGTGTCAGTGTTGGCTCCCAGCTGGGGCCGGCAGAGCAGCTACCTCTCCGAGTCGAAGGCAGCAGCGAAGCCGGATCTGGGTCTGTCCGTGGCAGGCTGGAGTCTGAGCTGAAGGAGTTTTTGGTGAACCTGCGTAAATCGTTTTGTCTGATTTCGTGGGGAATTGGACTTCTCGCTGATGGTCTAGTAAGGTCATATAGAGGAGTCACTATTACAATGAGAGGTAATGACAAGACTATTTCTCATAGATCCTGGAAAAAAGACATTTTGCAAATACAGAGTTTTCGTCTGACAGTAAGAGTAAGCCACAGGGAGGACGAGCTGCATGGTTTCATTAAAACTTGAAAGATAAAAAAAATTAGCATATAATACGAAAAGATATTGAATCAGCCTTTCTGGTGTCATCTTTAAACAAAACAAGATGTTATAAGAAAATTTGCAAAAGTACTGTAGAACTAGAACTGCATTGGATTCATTAGGAGGTAACAGATAATGATCCAAACACAGTCTGGGCCTGTTTTTATGCAGAGTAGAGAGTTTATTACCAAGAGGCAATCGAAATGTCAAGGTCTGTGGAGTGTAAGCATCAAGTTGTGGTTGGAGGCTGCTCTGAGAGCAGACTGGGAGTGAGTGGTGTGATGGCGGAGCTCCAGACACCGATCTCCTACCCTTAAGGTCAAACTGACACTCTGTGGATGGGCCCGGCACTTTCCCACTAGAACTGCAGAGGATAGAAAGGACACGTAGAGCTGTAGCTTGGCTGTAGCTCGGCCATCTGATGTGGAAAAGCAAAAAATGGCTGCTATTAGACTGGCAACATCAGAGTGCGGATCAGGCTCGAGAGAGTTTAAAATTAAGATAATTTTCAACATCTTCACCATCATTATGGAAACTTCTGAACTTTCTCAACAGTATTTCAAACCACGTTTGCAATGTGGCCCTATGGATCAGTTCAACCCACCACTTTGCTCTAGACTTAAATATATCAACAACTATTAAACAGACATTCATTATCTCCAGAGGATGGATCCTACTGACTTTGGTAATCCTCAGACTAGCGCCACCATGGGGTTAACATTGGATTTCTATGAAATGTGGTTCAGACATTCATGCTCCCCTCAGGATGAACTGTAATAACTTTGGTGATCCTCTGACTTTGCCTCTACAATGCCATCATCAGGTCAACATCTGAATGTGTCCAATACTTTGGTTTGTGTCCAAATACCTGCAGAACTAATGACATTCCCATCAGCCTCAGCTGTACTTTGTATTTACTTATGATAAGCTAATGTTAGCATGCTAACACGGTAAACTAAGATGGTGAACACAGTAAACAAAGTTACTAGTTATGTGAATGTAGATCTGCTCCCTTCAAATGGAACTAGTGAGCTTGTAGTTACGACATGGGAAGTCACGTACACGATATGCTTGGCGTTAAAGTGGTTAAGTCCGGAGAACACTGCTGCTAGGCAACGGCAACATGGCATCGGCAAGGCTAACAATTTAGCAAGCTAGCAAGCAGGTGACGCAGGACATGCAAAGGCATAGTGACAGAGGAAATCAACATTTTCCTCAGACATATAAAATTACAAAGAAAAACTCTATGACTAAAATTACATCATATTAACTAACCATCCACTGTAAAAAATGAACTTCCATGGTTTCCGCCATTTCTGAAAATGTCAGCACGCACATCACAACTCGTGAACTCAGCTTTCAGAAAATTTCCACTTACGAAGTCGTGAATAGAGTGCTCCAATGATGACGTATTTTTGTAGGCCAACCAGGAAGTTAGCATCGCCCTGGTTCCCTCGACAAAAAGCCAATGGGATTGTTCCATTTGGGTTTTGGATTATTGCAGAAAATAAAGTATAATTGAAGCGTAAATGCAATCGCCAGAAGTAAAAAGCTAACATTAGGGTATAAATGACACCACGATCCCATGAGTGTGAGTATACACAACGAGGCTGTAAAGGAGGACGAGTCAGCGTGATGACGTTTACTAGTCTCATTTAGCCACTTGTTAGCAACCACCTTTTTTAAGAAACATAAAGGCTTCAACATTGACGAGTGGGGTATTTACTGACGTATTTTATGTTGTAGAACAAAACATTAAAATCTCTTCAGCTTGTGTTAACCACAGACTTTATTTCAGGCATCTAACTAAAAACCCATTGACTTCCAGACGAGGGAACTGGAAGTGCTAAAATGCTGACTCAACTCATTTCCGGGTTTTAAGACTCAATCCTGCGGCACTCTATTTAGCAAGCTAGCGAGCGGGTAACGTAATGCAGGAAATGCAAAAGCAGAATAACAGAGCAAAACAATGAGGCCGTTAAGAATATCAACATTTTTCTCAGACATATTATAAAATTACGTACTTAAACTCTACGACTAAAATTACAGTATATAACCATCAACAGAAAAAATGACTTATGGACAAATATGGACTCTTCTCGTGGCAGCAAGAGTACACTAACCCCCTGAGCTTCGCCACTGGGGACATTAAAGGAGATAATGTGTCAAACGTTTAACTTAAGTGCATTATGTAGATCTGAGACTCTTGAATTAAGCCTTTAAAGCCATTTGTAATTAGCTTGACATTTATTCTCGACAGCCCCTCTCATTCCAACGGTTTAGCACAATGCTAACACTAGTCTCCTGGTGACTGTAGACAATGATTGATTGGCTTTAATTTTCAGGTGAATAAGTCTTCTAAAGTGCACCGTTCTACTCGTTCAGATTCTGCATTCTGTTTGGCACAAACTCTCTCTCCACCACACTGCTGCGTCTGAGGAGGTGGGGGAGGAGGAGGAGGAGAAAGAGGAGGAGGAGGAGACCAAGACATCAGTCTAACATCCCACGCCAGACAGGAAGCTGCTCAACAGACAGACAGTCAGAAGTGGCGACTGGTACTGCATTACTGTAACACAGAATATACACAAAATAGTCTTTACAAATCAAAAAAATCCTTAGAGGTTTCTGTTTGAATACCGTTACATATTCATTAAGTACCAGAAAAATAATGAGAGTTTTATTCTAACATACGATAGAGGAAGTTGTTTTGTGAATAAATTGCTGTGTGAGATTCATCAGGGATGTTTTCTCCAAACTTTGTTAATGTTAATAGTACATATGGGTGTCAATGTTTTGAATGGTGCTAATCTCACTTTAGCATGGGCAGAAATTATGCCATGCATCAACTACCCCATATCTACGTATGTCCTACCACACTGCGTTGTCATGGTGACATCTGTGACTGTCTGATACCAACTTCCTACTTTCATGACAGGTTCTCCCTGTTCACTGGAATGCATTGAAAGGCCACCCACCTTATCTTGCAAGTCATTTTTTCTACTCAGTGACTTTTTTTTCTACAGTAACTGTTTACTTTTACAGGATAAAGGAAATTAACTGCACTTATAAAGCGTTTTTCTACATTATCGAACAAAGTGCTTTACAATTGGCCTCTCATTCACACTCACACTGGTGCTTGCCTGCAAATGGGCACAACTTGGGGTTCAGTCAAGGCCGGCTCTAACCCTTTTCGTGCCCTTGGCGAAATTCGGATTTGGAGCCGTGTGAAACCACAAGTCAGCGTTGATTTATTTGTCACGTATAACTTCCGTACATAAGTTACGCCACTTCTGGAGATATTTAAACGCAAACTATAATCTTTTCCTAAACCTAACTAAGTAGTTTTGTTGCCTAAGCCTAACAAAGTCAATCTATTCCTAAACCTAACTAAGTCGTTTTATTTTGAAAAGACTGGAGAAGAAATTGAACCGTGTGTCACGTGTTGCTGGACATTCGTAGGAAAACACACAAAAAATACGTTGTTGAAAGTCGTGCTGAGCGTCATGAACGAAAAGGGAAATTCATGTCTATGTACACGAATCAAAAAGATTCAATATTGTGACTATTTCACAAACTGCCGTGAGACTTTGTTGTTTATTTTGAGACAATCATACACCGTCCTGCTGCCCCAAATACCAAATATGTATCAATCCGCTGCTGAAAATAGTCCCTAACAAATATTATTTATATTTATTATTTATATTTAATAGGATAAAATTTGCTAAAAACTACAGTGCCCAGCTATCCAGCTGTTTTAGGAAGGTATTTATTACCCATTTTTAAAGATTTCTATCATCAGGAGACGCACTAACACATTGTTGGTTTTGGTCAGTATGGAGGACGGAACCAAAAATAAATGAATGATTAAATAAATGACTCAATAAATAAATAAATATATCATCAAATGTAGCAAGAATAATATAAAAAAATAAATGTAGCCATTAATTCATTGATAAAATTTAACATAAATTGATATTTCTCTTTTACTTACTCTTTTTCTTTATTTTATATATCTTTGTATTAATTCCCTTATTTATTTACTCTTCTGTTTTATTTTCCCTTTTATTTATTTATGTATTTATTTTAATAATTTGTATCATTTATCTATTTTTGCATTTATTTTTTAATTTATTTTGCATTTATTTTGTATTTTTCATTTATTTATTTATTTATCTATTTATTTCTGATTTTAGCAGGTTCTGTCCTCCATATTTCAAGGGATATTTTGACAGAAATGAAAACAACAGAATAAGGCCAGGGCATATCCTTTAACAGGGTCTGGCGCCTGGTTATGATACAGCTGGTGGTGTTTTTTATTCTCCTTTCTATTATTTGAGTGGACTAACCCTTTAGATTAAAGTGTGTTTTGTTGAAATGATGTTGTGTTATTTTTACTTGATGCCATATTGCATCAGGTTGTATCATGTCGTATCTACGTCACGTCTTTGTCGAGCTTTTTACTGTCAGTCATGCCATGTTGTGTCATGCTACGGTCTGTTAGTCTCATGTACCTGCATGTAGGTGTGGTGCTAAATAGTGTTTTGGATAAAAGCAGCCAAACTAAATGATGCTATTAATTCGAATTAGACCGAAGCATTTTTCCCAGCTGTAATGGAAACCTCAGGACGTGTTTAGAGCCATTTATCTTTCCACAGTGCTGGTATGACAGGCAGTGAAGAGGCAGTTACAGATTGTGAAGTGCAGAGAAACCCTGGTCTCTGTCTGCTGTTGGATAGCCAGTATAACATAGCTGCCTGTCAGGGTTCAGGTCTATACAGTATGTGTGGGGTACCTGTTCCTCAGGAGCCGACCCGAGCTGCAGCACCTGGAGACAGAGAAGGAAATGGGATCATCTGCGTTAACACATTCTGCTGAGCTCTCTCCAACTCATAAATTTCCTTCAAGTGGTGGCAGTAACAGTGCAGGCTGATCCGCTGCTGCTGCTGCTGCCAGAACTCACGAGGTCGATGCCAAGTCTCAGCTTGCCTGCCCTGGTTTCACTTGTCAAACCAGCAGCCCATAAAGAGAACTGAATGTGGCGCTTACTTGACGCATCCTGTGGAATGTCTTGATGGTGGATAGAAGCGTTCGAATCATCCAAACACATTCACTCCTATGTAATGAGAGTGTGTGCGTAACCTTATGACACCAACAGGGTCAGTAGCAGGGACACGGTGCAGACACGCAGCGTTTGTGATGTTATTTTGAAGTCTTTGACATATTTACCATCTTTTATCTCTCTTTTGTGCATCTGAAAGAATATTAAGTTATGAGTTTTAGCACTGTAGAATGCTTTTGGCATCATTGGGCAAAATTCCATAATGACCTTTCAGCATATTGTAATTTAAGTGTTCTGAGAGACTTCTGTTCCTCCTCATGGTTCTGTTTTCAGACTTTAGAAAATCTAGCCCGTCACGGGAGACTTTGACCAATCACAGGTCATTTTAGAGAGAGAGCGCTCCTATTGGCTGTGCTCTGGTCATGTGACCGGAATTGGCATTCCATCACCAAATTTCAAAGTGGCGGCGGCGTCACAAACTTCCTCATTTTACAGCTAAACAGTACACTGCAAGATGATTCTGAAAACATTTGAGGAGAGAAATAGGCACTACAGTAACATAATATTGATTCATATTTGATCAGCGCTGCCTAGTTTGACCGTTTGGTCGGAGTTTGCGAGTGATTGACAGCCAGCTCTCATAGACAGCAGATGGACAGCAGACCTCATATCAGCTCTTACTGCTTGTTTTCCTCCGGTCTGTGAAATCTTGCAGATGCCGTTAGGAGCACCAGAGGACAACGGAGGACACAGAGGCACATAATTTTTTTTCAGGTTACCTGTTTCCTGTTCACGATATAGCGACCTTTTAATAAAAATAACTTATTTTTAATCAGATTTGCTCGCATCTCGCCTACTTCAGCTTTAAAGGGTAACTTCTGTATTTTTCAACTTGGATCCTATTTTCTCATGTTTTTGTGTTTAAGTGACTAATAGGGAACAATGTGTGAAACTGGTTCAGTATTTGAGGAAGAACACTGCAGACGGCAGCTGCTAAACGGGCTGTAATGTAATCGCTCGGTGCAAATCCTCACCGTCAATATACGTCCCCACTTACAACAGTGCTTGTTTTCACCACTGACCGGCTCAGATTGTTATTAGAAGTGTCTGACAATTTTCCTAATTTCATTAACGCAGTCACGCAACTTGCAATTTTTAACACTCCAAAGATAGAGTGGGGTAGAGGGCAGCAGGATGTGTTTCACTCTTCTCCTGTTTACTGATGCGTGTAACAAGAGAGACAATAAGAAGTTACGTTATAATAACACCTTTGACTGCAGAGTGGGATGCGTGACGACAGAAGGCCAACAATGTGGAACTGAATCTCATGTGCACAGCGCTGCAATAACCGACTGCCGACAGCAACGCCTGGAGCAGCTTTCACCTGAGTTGCGCAGTGTGGCAAAGTTCACTCTAAGATTTTACAAGAAGTTTAAAGTCTAAACCAAAATGTGAGTTGTTACACACTGAAACTAGAGTTGTTACTACTACTACTACTAGGGCTACACAGGCCCTGACAAATCAGGCAACAGCAGCAAGATTTACACACAAATTATCACCAAACTATCTTTCACACAACATGAGAAAACTGAGCTTGTCCCGGGCCACAGCACAGCCCTTCAAAATGATGCAAACTGTGATTAAAATGACCACCTGAGTGTCTTTTAGACCTTCCAATTGTTCATCTAAATATTTGAACTAGGGCTGTCGAAGTTAACAAGATAATAATGCATTAGTCCAAATTCGTTTTAAGGTCACAAATTTCTTTAACGCAACTTGCAATTTTTAAGTTGTAGCGGGCTCAGTTTTAAAGCTATGGTGAACATACTGGCATCATATGAAACTAAAAAATCTACGAATCTAATGAATCCATCGGTACCAACCATGTCATACTAGATGGTCGCAAAGGAGGCTAAATAACGCTCCAAAGTTACGCAAAATTTTGGCGAGGAAAAACTGTCATGTCCATTTTCAAAGGGGTCCCTTGACCTCTGACCTCCAGATATGTGAATGTAAATGGGTTCTATGTGTACCCACGAGTCTCCCCTTTACAGACATGCCCACTTTATGATAATCACATGCAGTTTGGGGCAAGTCATAGTCAAGTCAGCACACTGACACACTGACAGCTGTTGTTGCCTGTTGGGCTGCAGTTTGCCATGTTATGATTTGAACATATTTTTAATGCTAAATGCAGTACCTGTGAGGGTTTCTGGACAATATTTGTCATTATTTTGTGTTGTTAATTGATTTACAATAATAAATATATCCATACATTTTCATAAAGCAGCATATTTGTCCACTCCCATGTTGATAAGAGGATTAAATATAGATAAAGAAATGTGCGATTAATCACGATCAACTATGGATAATCAAGCAATTAATCCCGAATCAATATTTTAATCAATTGACAGCCCTAGTTCAAACCAAAACTATCTGCATGGCTAGATACTGTACAACTGGAGGTGATAGAATAATTTCAATTCCAAAGGTCCACTTACTAGCTGGGAGGAGGTCAAAGTCGACGACTGGAGACGGATCAAGGAGAACATTTACATCCAACTCTGGAAGACAGCTTTGAGGAGAAGACACACATTTACAACCACTTAACCTCAGATCCACACCACCAGACTCTAGGGAGGACTTGTGGCAGAAAGGCCATGAGATGGAGTTAAAAGCTCCAAAAAGTGAGTAAGTGGAATCTTAATTGAAAATACTACAAGAAAAAGACATGCAATGGTCCTTTAAAAATAGAAGATGACATTTTGAAAGTTGTTTTTATAAGAGGACTGTGCCGTAGGACTCAATAACAAGATTCAGACTAGGACTATAGGCATGGTGAACAGGCACCCTTGGGTGACATCAAGTGGCGAACAGGAACAGCAACAGTCCTGTAGATCAAACAGTGCACACACATGGAAGTGATTGAGACAAAAGAGATTTTTATTATAATAGAGAATATAAAATAAATATACATGACTTTTTCTCATTTAACAGTCATTTTACAGTGAAATTTGGACAAAAAGCGGCTAAATAAACATTTTCTTTTTTTAGATTTTTTCCTGCGCTGAGCTATTGCTGCCTTATCTATAAATGCTATGAAAAAGACATGAAATACATTTAGGCCATGATGTACATTTTCAATACAGAGAGCATGTAGAGGAGTGGACAGACGCCCCGACCTGCAAAGCTATCTGCTGATGCGGCTCACTGAGAGCTTCGGGGACTTAAGTTTTCTGTCAGAACACATCGTTCACTTTCTTATTAAAAGATGCTCTGCTGGGATAGAGGATAACTGTGACCACGTTTTTGTGACACAAGGCTTATTATATGAATGGCACGACGGGCATGGAAGGCATCGCAGAGACTCGGATTTGCAGATGGAGTGTCTGTCTGTCTGTACAAACCGTCTAAGAGAGAGGGCGACAATAAGTGCTTTTGTTCTCCATTGGAAAAAGACAGGCACATGCAATACTATCAAAAAGAGGAGGAAATGTTAAGAGGAGAGCGGCCTAGAGGTGCACTAGATCTCATATAGGCGTGTACTATAATGTGTGTCCGTCCATATCTACACACACACACACACACACACACACACAGAGAGAGGAGCATCACCCGCCTCTCATAGCACTGCCAGAACTTTAGTGTCTAAAGCGAGACATTAGAAAAAACATTAAATACTTCTTTTTATTTACCACTAAATATCTGAGCAACAACAGTGCATTAAAAGACAATTATCAATATCTCAATGAGAAAAAACTCTTAAAATGTGTTTTTTATGTACAGCATTTCAAAAACGCGCGTCGGTAATGCGTGAGGACGATAAAACGAGAGCTAGTCCTCCGTCGGGATGGTTTTGCAGTCTTTAGAGGTGAAATAAAATATACACATTTAGCTGCTATAGCTTCCACATTGTGTCAATAACAATATGCTACATAGTAATGAGGAAAGAAGAGGACATTAAATCGACCCATAGAGCTGACAAGAGGAGGCGCGGAAATATACACAAAATAAAAAAATACAAAACAAATCCTGAACAAATTCCCATCATGACATCTTTAGAAGATGAATGACTGAAAAAAAGGCACACAAATAAAAATCATTCCTGTAGAAAACAATACAGTGACACTGTGGAATATCTTGCGTGACACGAAGAAGCCGCACGTCACCTTCATTCTACTGTACATCGAGGTGGCGTTAACACATTCAGTAACTAGACATGATTTCATGTGAGCATATAGAGAGGAAATATGGTCTAGTGACAGAGGTCCCTTTCTATAGCTACTATAGTTAAGGCAGAGGAAAGGTGTATTATTCATAGATGTATGGAAATAATAAATATGATTGTATACTATCCGTATATATGCATTTCTTTACAATAGAGTACATTTTAAAATGCGAGGAGTGAGCGCTGTCTTGGACGACTGTACACAAGGAATGAACACACACATCACCCAGAACAGAGGAAAACTGATAAACCTAGAAGTGAAAGCTTTAGTCTGGGTTGGTTTTGTGGTTTTTTTTTTGCATAGGAGTTGTTTCGATAATACTTGTGACACCTTGCTAGTGGGCAGAGAGAAGTGTTTGACTTCAGATACTCACTGAAGGGAGGAGAAAAACCTTTGAATAGCTGCTGGTTTAGATCCTCATCATATATATATATAGAAGTGACCAGACTGCCTGCTTCACTGTCACAACACCAGAGTGGACAAGATGAACCGAACTAAAGCAACACACACTGTGAAGAGCTCACTGCCAACATGCTTTACATCATTTACCTGAAGTTTGTCTTTAAAGCTGCACTTATCCATATCGTTGTTCTTAAAGAGGACCTGTTATAATTATATTCAGTATCTTGTATCTTGGGTTTCTACTAGAACATGTTTACATGCTTTAATGTTCAAAAAAACGCTTTATGTTGTGCTGCAGCTGGTACACACTGAAACTGAAGCACTAAAACGCTTGCCAAAAAGGCGTGCCAAACAAGCCGCTAGGCAGGTATTACGCAAATGTTACTTGGTAACATCACCACGTTAGGAAAGAAAAGGCGGGACTTGAAGCGAGGCGTTTCAGGCAGTTCGGGAGCAGTGTTTCTGTGGGGGAGAGGAACTCCCTTTGGCGTGGACTTTGGGCTTCGTAACTTTGCAGACCTTTTTACATGCACAAAAACCTCTATAACACACTAAAGGAAAGGGAAAAAGCACAAAAGCACAATAGGTCCTCTTTAACAATTGATCAAATGACTGTGTGATGTTAAAGGGACGAACCCACGGAGAATGATCACCCGACTCTGCAGTTTTAGCCTCTTTTAGCTCACTGTTTTGGTTTTCAAGCCCACAAACTCTGCTCTTCTCCAGCCACAGGAAGCTGTTTTCAGTGAAAAAACCTAGCTGTCTAGTCCAGTGGTTCCAAGGGTCCTTGAGGGAGTTCCAGGGGGCAAAAAGGGGAATAATTTATTTTCACTATAATTCCATCCGTAAGTCACATGATGACAGAATGTGCGACTAGTTTGGTCATGGGTTTCATACACTTTCTGTAATAGAACATCTAAAAGCAAAAATGCTATCAGATGGGGGACCCTGGGACAAAATCAAATATCAAATAGGGGTCCGTCAGTTTTTAGGGTCCTTGACGTGAAAAAGTTTGGGAACCACCGGTCTAGTCAACCCGTTCTCACTCCCAGCTTGTCAAATACCGCTGCTTGGTCATAGCCCCTCTGCGTCTGATACCGACGCACAAGGCAACCTTTAGTGTCTGTATGAGATGCCCCGGGCTTTCAACTAACTCATCCAGCGTAGTATAAAGAGCAAGACAGTCCGTGTGGCGGTTGGGAATGGAGGTTGGATGGGTCAAACAAACACAGGACTTTCAGCCAGGAGACAGCTGTTCATGTTCCGTGTGAAACCAAGTCAACGTTGACTGATTTTACCTTAGTTTTGTTACGTACTTTTGACCCAAACCACGATCTTTTCCTAAACCTAACCAAGTAGTTTTGTTGCGCAAGTAAACCTAAAAAAACAAAATAAACCTTCGTTGGAAGTTTTATTTTGAAAAGACACTATGCATGTAATAAGTAGAAACTGACACGTTCAAAACTGGAGCGAGAGGGCCAACTAAAGCGTCATAGTTTGAAGCGTAGGGCCGCTGACCTAGCGTTGGTATTTGATGAGTTGGGAGTGAGAACGTGTTGGTTTGGCACCAAATGGCAGACAGACAAAGTCAGCAACCAGCTAGTGTATGTAATGAACTATCCAGCAGCTACGGAGACAGATATCTATATTCAGGAGGTGGAGACCAAAGCAGAGCTAAAAGGAGAGTGAATATTGGACAGAAACATGACTCCATGTGTACTAGTTGTAAAAACAAGTCGCTAATTCATCCGTCATATCCACTTTATAAAAAAGCTGAAATGAAACCAGAACTCCTGGGTTCTGTTCCGTAAGTAAGAAACCGTCACACTGATTTCACTGATCCGTTACTTATGACAGAAGTCTAGTTATGATGACGCACACTACATTTTCAGCTTTTTTTTTTGTATGCTAACAAATGAATCTTTGTTTGACAAACATTTAAACTTCTAATAGAGAGTGCTGTGAAGCTGATTTATGTTAAAATATGAGCAGCAAACAGCAGGAACACTTTTTTTTGTGTAAAATATACAAGATCCAGTTTTTGTCAACCAAACACTGAAATAATAAAAAAATCGACTATCATATTTGTTTTCAATTTGTGCAATAAACTTTTTTCTTTTATAAAGAAGATGGGACTTTTTTCAAATGTTATTCTGGAACAAAACTCCAGATCAAAGTGTCAAAGTTCATCTGCACATGCTTCAAATTAGTTTTGCTTTAAAACCCTGAAAGGTTTTGCAGAACCGACATAATTTGGACGGAAGCAAGCCCGACCCCGTAACACGGACTGATAGTCCGCTGCAGTACGAGACAGCAGGACACACTGAGGACATTTCACTCAAGACATTTCTTACAACTGACTCTGAGGCAACGGACACATCTTAGTATCAATGCAGGAAATAATCATCAGAACTGTCTCACTGAGAGCAAAGCAGGAGGCTTCCTTCAGCATCAGGGAAACACGACTGAATTCTGTTTTAAACTACAACACTCGTGTCTTCTTGCATGTTCTGGTGGAAATTGCTTTAACACTTGCAAAAACATATCTACGTTTATATGTATAATACCAGTTTTACAGGACAGGACAGAAGTGCAGTTTTCTTTTCAGCCACTAGGTGTCAGTGCTTCCTCATCCCACTGCAGGCCACACATCTGCCAAATACAGCTCCCCCCCCCACAAGTCCTGCTGTGTCCACGTCTGTACTGGAGCAACGCAGTTACAGTTACAGTCCAGTCATTGGGTGCGTTCTTTAATACAACCTGCACGACTGCCGGTCATGTGACCGAGCAGGACCAGTGAGGATGGAGCAAGTAGTGGGGAAATAAAGAAGAAAGAGGTGGGGGGGCAGAGAGCCAGTCTCACTTTAAGGTTTACAGGGGGCTGTGTTATATTCAGTACACAGATCCTTTACTGAAGTAAGAAGAATATGATGATACCATAATACTCTTACATTAAATACTACTGGAGTATTTTCAGCTAAATTTACTTTAAATATTAAAAGTAAAAGTACTGTGAAATGAAAATGAATGTGTAAGCAGCATTGTGCTGTTTGAGGTTTAGCTCATTTGAGCTACTTTCTAGACTGTTGGCAGTTCAATCTCCAACAGTACAAAAGCCCCAGTCTTAAAAATACAATTCTGGCTTTAACTAGCTCCACAAACTGTTAGTGCAGTAAAAGTATTTCTTTATATTTCAAATTAACCGTCTAAAGCAGTGGTCCTCAAAGTGGGGTTTGGGGACCCCCCAGGGGTCCTTAAGGGAGTTCCAGGGGGTCCCGAGCGAAAAGTGGAATCATTTATTTCCACCATAATTCCATCCATATGTAACACAATGACAGAATGTATGACTATTTTGGTCATGGGTTTCATACACGCAAGCAAAATTCCTATCAGATGGGGGGACCCCGGGACAAAATCTTATCAAATGGGGGTCAGTGGTCTAATTTGTGTCAGTTTAGGGGTCCTCGACGTAAAACAGTTTGGGAACCACTGGTCTTAAGAACTAATTGTATGTAGAAAAAAGAAAGTATAAGGTGGGCCGCTGCACTAGAAATATATTAAATAAAACTTAACTATAGAATATACTTGCAACAAATTGATTTGCACTGAAAACAGGCTGTAATATTTTGACTGCACTTGTGGATTTTTTCATATTTTTTGAAAAAATAAATTAGAACTAAATTATAGCATAAAATTACTCAATGAGGAGTTTTGTGCAAGGAAAGATGCACCATAATTCATTTTTTTTTGTATAGAAAAATAAAATCTTAACTGCTAAAGTAAATAGTTAATCTCTAAGATAATTGTAGTGGAGTAGAAGTATTAAGTAGCATGAAATGGAAATGGCCAAGTTGAGCAATCGTACCTCAAAATTGTACCGGCTGGCAGCTAGTTAGCTTAGCTTAGCACAAATACTGGAAACAACTAGCCTGGCTCCCTCTGTTCCAGTCTTCATGCTAAGCTAAGCTAACTGGCTGTAGCTTCATATTTAGCGTAAAGGCATGAACTCTTGGCAAAAAAGAGAATAGCCATATTTCCCAAAATGTCAAGTGCTCCAGGCATGACATATTTTTGTAGGCCAACCAGGAAGTTAGCATCGCCCTGGTTCCCTCCACTAACAGCCAATGGGATTGTTCCATGGGATTTGGATTATTGCAGAAAAAAAGCTCTGTGGCAAACACACGTTTATGATACTGACACGTTTTGTTCAGCAAGATATTCTCCACAAATGAACATCACTTTTATGATTTCTGAAGCGAGAATGCAATCGTCAGGAGTAAAAAGCTAACGCTAGGCTATAAATGAACTACACCACGGTCACATGAGCGCCAGTACACACAACGAGGCTGTAAAGGAGGACGAGTCGGCGTGATGACGTTTAGTAGTCTTATTTAGCCACTTGTTAGCAACCAACTTTTTTTAATACACATAAAGGCTTCAAAATTGATGTTTTCACCAGTGTTGGTTTGTTGGTTTGTCCGTTTGCAGGATTACTCCAAAAGTCCGTAACGGATTTGAATAACATTTTTTGGAGGGGTAGGCTGTGGCACAATGAACAATCCATTAGATTTTGGTGGCGATCCGGATCATGATCCAGCTTTGGGAATTTTTTTTAATAACTCCGCTCAGCCTGTGTATTAACACCATAAGCTTTAAGACATGCGCAGTCTAACTGATGACGCGTTCATGACGCATCACCCTGCTTCTTCCTTTCTGCCTGCAGAGAGAGGGACACAGAGAGAGAGCGGGGGATGGAGGACACCTGTAGATTCGGCATTTTTTCACATTAAACTCTGTGAAATTACAGTTGAGTTCGACCAAAGCACACTTGGTGATTGTTGGAAAGAGTAACAACGACGGTTTAGGTGAGTTTTACTTTGTTTCTGTCTAGTTTGAATGAAGTGTTTTACAATGCTCCGCTACGTACAGCTGATCTCAACATAAACAAAATTACACGTGGATGCTGGTGCAAGCTGAACGGCAATCGTCCTCATGCAGCTTGGCGGAGGTCTGTGCTCTCCGAGTGCCATTCTAGTTATTGATGTGTTTATGTCGTAGAACAAAACGTTAAAATCTCTTCAGCTTGTCTTAACCACAGACCTTATTTCAGGCATCCAACTAAAAACCAATCGACTTCCAGACGAGGGAACAGGAAGTGCTAAAATGCTAACTCATTTCTGGGTTTTAGGACTCATTCTTGTAGCACTCTACTCCTTTAAGTGCAATACTTGAGTTAAGTGTACTTAAAAAAAGGACAAAACAAAAAGAATACTTGTTGTAGGGGCACTGAGGATTTACATCAGTGCTTGGTTACTGTTGCTCCTGCTGCCTGCTGGGCCTGGGCATGTATCACAGAACGCACCGGCTGTCTTTAAACGTCTCAACATAATGTGTGTGCTCGGTGAGGGTCGGAGTGGAAGAGGATGAAACTCACCCTGCGTTTTGTTCCAGCTCTTTGCGGATCAGTTCAGCGGTCAGTGCAGTTCTAGTAAAGTAAAAGGATAAACACCATGCATAAAAACATACTGTACACACGCACACTCACACACACACTCACTCAAGATGATAACATTAAAAAACAATCTGACATCAGGCAGTAACAGTCTCAAGAAGCATATGGGAGGGGGGGGGGGAGTGTACTGTTAGCTGCCCTGTACGTTTATGCGCACGTTCGTGTTCAGAAAGTGTTCCACGATAAGATGGGTGTCAGAGCAAAGTGTCCACCGGCAGTTCCCGAACAAAGAAAAGAGTCCGGAGCTGCAGGCCACGACGAGAGGCGTCCAGCCTCCTACAGAGGCCGCCGTCATCATTCTTATCTAGGTAGTGAAGTGAACTTAGACCTGTAAAAACTACTTTTCTTACGTTCCCAAATCCAAATCTACGTAAAGAGAGATCTAAATATAGAAACCTTATAATAAGAAGATTAAGTTAAATTGCGCATTTAATATATTTCCCTGCAATTGCATCAGCTGAAGTGCTGACTTCTTTCTGTGTAGAAACATGTGACTGTGTTTTTTTCTTAAAAGGACAAAGGTTAGCTCAGACTCCTCTTCTGATCATCCGAGGTGACGTTACACCAGAGATGCTCCTGTGTTCCGTCTCAGCCCGCCACTTCCACATGTAACTGTAATATGTACACTGACATCATCTATCAAGGTAAACTAAGCAAAAGAAAAAAACAAATCAAATAGAAAAAAAGGTGCTATATACTGTACATATATGAACAGAGCTGCGGTTGTTCCCGGTGGGGAACGTTGGGTTTGTTAAGTGCCAAGGTTCTGACGCCTTCACGTCTATCTTACATTATTTTCACCGGCTCCGACGACTCCTTGTTAGATTGTTTTGGTTCCTGTATGTCTGTTTGGCCTTCATGTTACAGTGCCCGTTGAAGGCTGTCAGGGAAGAGGTCAAAAATGAGGGCGGGGGGGGGGGAGTTGGAATGATGTAATGCACAGAGGGAGGTCCAACCAGGATGGAGAGGACCGTACATTGGAGGAGGAAGGAGCTGAATCCTAATGCTGGTTCAGGAGCGACTGGGAGCCTCAGTAACGGTGGGTCTGGTGGGAGTACTGGGAGCTCTGCTGGGTGGTTGACGAGTATCCCATGGTGCTCTGGGGCTGAGTGGAACCTTGGACGCTGCTTTGGTAACCAAGGCGGGGGCCGGAGTGCTGATGGGATGACAGAGGGAGAGAAAACAACAGCAGTGAGACTTGGACTGTATGTGGAGCCACGCCAGCTAATGTGTGCTTTGTTAAAGTAGGTCTGCAACAAAAGAGAAACTGGCATGGCCATTTTCAAAGGGGTCCCTTGACCGATGACCTCCAGATATGTGAATGTAAATGGGTTCTATGGGTACCCACGAGTCTCCCCTTTACAGACATGCCCACTTTATGATAATCACATGCAGTTTGGGGCAAGTCATAGTCAAGTCAGCACACTGACACACTGACAGCTGTTGTTGTCTGTTGGGCTGCAGTTTGCCATGTTATGATTTCAGCATATTTTTTATGCTAAATGCAGTACCTGTGAGGGTTTCTGGACAATATCTGTCATTGTTTTGTGTTGTTAATTGATTTCTAATAATAAATATATACATACATTTGCATAAAGCAGCATATTTGTCCACTCCCATGTTGATAAGAGGATTAAATACTTGACACATCTCCCTTTAAGGTACATTTTAAACAGATAAAAATGTGTGAATAATTTGCGATCAATTGACAGCCCTAATATATCTATTACTTATCTATACATACTACATTCTGTTTACATTCAGTTTATCCATTTGAAATACTTCCTTCCACAAATTTATATTTACCTGACTTATTTCGTATTTATGACTTGCACTATTTTATGTCTTTGATTCTCATTTTGCTTTTACTTGTGTGATTTTCCTTTTCTATAAATACATTTTAATGAGCATTGTTGAAGGGAACCTGTGATTTCCATTGCCAACGACCGCTTGCTGTCATTGTTGAACGAATAAAAGAAACTTGAAACTTGAGCATTTACAAATGTAATGCGTGTTGTGGCGTATCCCACGCTGCGTGCCTTGTGTCATGGTGATGCATAAGATTGTTTTGCGATAGCGATCGTTTTATTGCTAAGGAGACACACAGGTTCAGCACTACTGAAAGTTGGCAAGATGAATGATACTCATCAGTCAACTCGTCATAAAAGCTGCTGTTTTCTACGTCAACTTTCCACTTCAGGCTGTTTGAGAGTGTCATTACCTTACCTTACCTTACCTTACCTTATTTTACCTTACTTTACCTTACTTTACCTTACTTTACCATACCTTAACTTACATTACCTGACAAACAATTCAACGGGATTTTCCTGCAAGAGGTCTGAGAGCATTTTCTAGTTAACTATCTAGTTATCATTATGGATTTCCCATGTTATTTTAGGAGTCGGTTCAAAAATAACATTAATTTTGTAAGAATATATATAGATATATATCTATATATATCTATATATATATCTATATATAGATATATATCTATATCTATATATAGATATAGATATATATAGATATAGCGAAGGCTGGCCCGTGTTGTCCGATCCAATAGAAGAGCTATTGTAGCTCAAATAGCTGAAAAACTTAATCCTGGTTCTGATAGAAAGGTGTCAGATCACACAGTCGGTGCATGGCAGTTTGTTGCGTATGGGGCTGCGTACCCGCAGACCGGTCGGGGTGCTCGTGCTGACCCGTGTCCACCGCCACCAGCGCCTACAATGGGCACGTGAGCATCAGAACCGGACCACGGAGCGATGGAAGAAGGTGGCCCGATCTGATGAATCACGTTTTCTTTTACATCATGTGGATGGCAATGAGTTCGAGGTGTTGACTCGACCTCCAAATTCTCCAGATCTCGATCCGATGGAGCATCTGTGGGATGTGCTGGACAAACAAGTCTGATCCACGGAGGCCCCACCTTGCAACTTATACAGGACTTAAAGGATCTGCTACTGACGGCTTGGTGCCAGATACCACAGCAGACCTTCAGAGGTCTAGTGGAGTCCATGCCTCGACGGGTCAGGGCTGTTTTGGCGGCAAAAGGTGGACCTACTCAATATTAGGCAGGTGGTCATGATGTTATGGCTGATCGGTGCTTATGAAAATTGTGGCCCTTGTTGATGATTGGCTGCCGTTAGTACGCTGTAGGTTCTAGACGTCGGGGCTACAGCAGCTGCAGCGATACCACATGGGGACTAGAAGAACTGTGATTGGTCAGCTTTGGCTGCTTATGTTTTATCCTTCCATTTCTCCTCCTTCAATTATCCGGTATACCAATCGCCAAGGCAAATGTTTATGAAACGCTACTAGCGATAACGACTTAAAGAAATGAAACAAAGAAAGGCATGTCGACCTTATTTTTGATGACGGACTGTGTTGTTCGATGAATCCTGTCAAGGCAACTTTATCAGTGTTCCAGCTGAAACACAAACATGTGTTTCATGTCTGTGAGAACTATTTCTTTACTGGTCACAAGGCGGTGATGTGAGATAGCAACGCTCCTCCAAACATCATCCCGACTACAGGATGAAATCTTATGTAAGCAACTGAGATATTAATCTCAGTTGAAATGCTTTTACTATCCTAAGTGACCGTAAAGACTCAATCAATGACAGATTACAATCACATTAAGTGTATTGTGCGGCGATGACGTCCATGCATGTTTACAATAAAACTAAGGTTATATTCCGGCTTGTTGATTGGTTTTAATAGTCAACCAATTTTTCCAGTTTCTGGACAATATTTGTCATTGTTTTGTGCTGTTGATTGATTTCCTATAATAAATATATACATACATTTGCATAAAGAAAGCATACTTGTCCACTCCAATTGTTGATAAGAGTATTAAATACTTTGACAAATCTCCCTTCAAGGTACATTTTGAACAGATAAAAAATGTGCGATTAATTTGCGATTAATCGCGATTAAATATTTCCATCGATAGACAGCCCTTGATAAAACATTTACACCAGAAGATGAAAAGCAACTGAAGTGTAGAGCTGGACATGTGAAATGAGCCGAGTCACAGGATGACAAGAAGCTGGGACCTCAGCTGAACTCATTACATGTCTACACCACTCAGCTGGTCACAACACTGCATCTGTTTAGGAGAATGATTGGAGAGTGGTGCATGCTGGGATAGCCGGTGGCACAGGGATCAACGAGGGGGGGCGCTGTCACAAAGCGAGCCACCCTCCTGGTATGTTGGCCCACTCCACCGGTCTATTTATACATGTGCTGAGGCCTGACAGCCACCAGCTGTCTCACATGCAGCCTCAGCCAGTGCTATATATATACATCTGTATCTGTGACATGCAGTACGTACGGCTGAGAGCGACGCCCTCCTGTGGCCTCACCGACACAGCACACTCATACACAGAGGCAGCAGAGGTCACGCTGTGCTCTATACTCATTGACACACACTCTTCCTGTCTCTGCCCTCCATTCATCACACTCTCTCCATCACTCAGAAATCTCCCGTGATAAGAGCCAAAGATACGGCGGAGTAGGAAACAGAAGCTAGCAGCCAGGCACCACAGTGATTAGCTATCAGCTGTCAGCAGGACAATGTAGAACGTACAGTCCTTATCGGAGAGCTGACAGGCTGTTGTTGCCTGCTGATTGTGTGTATATGTCTTCCTCACACGCATTACACACATACTTACTGTAGATTACACTGCTGACAGTCCTTAACATCTGTATACATCTAAAGATACTGTCACCATCCGTAGCAATTGTAGGCTATAACCAACAGGAGAGAAAATAAAAATATCTAGAACCTCACTAAGCTGCATGGTACAATTCACCCTGATGTTACGCCAAAGCGTGTAATAGTCCCGCCTGTCAAGCAGAGGATAGCGGGTCAGTGTCACGTTTTGCCTCCCTGAGCAAAACTGCTGGTACTGTTCGTGTAAATATTACACGGACAGTACCAGCAGGGGGCAACAAAAACACTCAGTTAGGTTTAGGAAAAACGTCATGGTTGGGCTTAAAATAATGACATAACCTAAGTAAAATACGTACAGAAACAACGCAACATCACTACGGAAAACACGTGATAAACATCACTACAAAACACGTGATAAACATCACTACAAAATACGTGACAAACATCACTACAAAACATACAAAACACGTGACAAACGTCACTACGAAATACGTGACAAACATCACTACGAAACATACGAAACACGTGACAAACGTCACTACGAAACACGTGACAAACGTCACTACAAAACGTGATAAACATCACTACAAAACATACAAAACACGTGACAAACGTCTCTATGACACACGTGACAAACATCACTACGAAACATACGAAACACGTGACAAACGTCACTAAGAAACACGTGACAAACATCACTACGAAACATACGAAACACGTGACAAACGTCACTACGAAACACGTGACAAACGTCACTACGAAACACGTGACAAACATCACTACGAAACACGTGACAAACGTCACTACAAAACATGTGATAAACATCACTACAAAACATACAAAACACGTGACAAACGTCACTACGAAACACGTGACAAACATCACTACAAAACATGTGACAAACGTCACTACGAAACACGTGATAAACATCACTACAAAACATACAAAACACGTGACAAACGTCTCTATGACACACGTGACAAACATCACTCCGAAACATATGAAACACGTGACAAACGTCACTAAGAAACATATGAAACACGTGACAAACGTCATTATGAAACACGTGAAAAACGTCTCTATGACACACGTGACAAACATCACTACGAAACATACGAAACACGTGACAAACGTCACTAAGAAACATATGAAACACGTGACAAACGTCATTATGAAACACGTGACAAACGTCTCTATGACACACGTGACAAACATCACTACGAAACATACGAAACACGTGACAAACGTCACTAAGAAACACGTGACAAACATCACTACGAAACATACGAAACACGTGACAAACGTCACTACGAAACACGTGACAAACGTCACTACGAAACACGTGACAAACATCACTACGAAACACGTGACAAACGTCACTACAAAACATGTGATAAACATCACTACAAAACAT
>CAKAOH010039442.1:19318-30349 GCA_916701665.1 Sebastiscus tertius | reverse complement strand
CACACACACACACACACACACACACACACACACACACACACACACACACACACACACACACACACACACACACACACACACACACACACACACACACACACACACACACACACACACACACACACACACACACACACACACACACACACACAGCTCTGGGACTCATATTACATAATCATATAGATAGGAAAAACAGTACAGAGCAGTGAAAAACAGTGTGGTGACATCTCTCTATAAATACAGACATTTACCTATCCCGGCCTTCCAACGCATGATGCACTAAGTAAACTATGAATGCGTATACTACCAGCTGTCATCAGGGCTAAACCGACTCACACAAACACATGGTGGAAGGGAGGTAGAACGGCACCAAATAAAGATAAAAGGCTGGTGGAAGTGCTCGTGTCCCATTATAAACAAAATAGTCACTGTGTCTGTAATCTTTGAATAACCTTTCAACCCAATGGCCTTCTATTAAATTGCAAAAGGCACAAAATATATGTTTTGCAAAGCAAAACTTCAAAAGAATAGATTGAATCTGTTGCACACTGCTGGTGGCCACAGAAAAATAAGGCTGATGTTATACTACTTGAGCTGTCAAAGTTAATGTGATAATAACACACAAATTTCTCTAACGCATTAACGCAACTTACGATTTTTAGGTTGTAGTGGGGTCAGTTTTACAGCTAGAGTGACAATATGTGAATGAGGCTAAATAACGCTCCAAACGTGCACAACATTTTGGCAAGGAAAAACTGGCCACTTTCCAAAGGGGTCCCTTGATCTCTGACCTCAAGATATGTGAATGAAAATGGGTTCTATGGGTACCCACAAGTCTCCCCTTTACAGACATGCCCACTTTATGATAATCACATGCAGTTTAATATTTTTTATGCTAAATGCAGTACCTGGACAGTATTTGTCATTGTTTTGTGTTGTGAATTGATTTCCAATAATGAATATATACATACATTTGCATAAAGCAAGCATATTTGCTCCACTCCCATGTTGATAAGAGTATTAAATACTTGACAAATCTCCCTTTAAGGTACATTTTGAACAGATTAAAAAAGTGTGTGATTAATTTGCATTAATCACGATTAACTATGGACAATCATGCGATTAAATTCTATAATCAACTGACAGCCCTATAAATACTACACAAGCTTTCAAGTCGATACAGCTTTGTGGCCCTTGCAGGTAAAGTTAACAATCTCGACACACCAATTTTCATTTCCGAGAATCACATCTGAGTTTAGTTATCGCATAGCATGTTAGGGTACATTGTGTAACCTACATGAAGTATCGAGCCTTGGCAGCTGTTACATAGACACGAGCACACGTATGAGCACAGCCACACACACACACACACACACAGGAATGTCTGAATGTTTTTTCCTGGATCTAAATGTGGGTTTTCACATACCACATTCTTCCCTGGCCTTCTGTGTCCTGAGTGACCTCCCTAAAATTCAGTGCCAGCCCGTTTTAACTGCACTATGATCTCAGCGTTGCCGATGCTGCTCTGAGACAAAACGCACACAAGCACACATGAACGCACACTCGTACACACTTAACCAGGTCAACTGTAGAGCCTTTATGTTATGTAACAACTATAGCTCTGCTCTCCTCCTCGTCTCTGTGACGGGGGGGCCTATAGAAAGTGGCTTACTTTTTGCAAAAATGGAGAAGTTTCACCCAGGGTTAACACTGGCATTTTGGTGCTCTGAGGCTCTTTTTATATTTTACATTTGGTCTAAAGGAGATTGCTTCAGGACAGCAAGCCCTCACACTTTTGTGTGATTTATACACCACTAGCAGAAATTATAGTTGAAATAACTGAGAAAATGTTAGTCTTTACAGGGCAATAAAATCAGGACTGCATAGAATGTAACGATGGGTGTGTACAGTGCAGAAATACCCAGTATCTCAACATTATTTGTCATAAATTGCACAACGAGTTTGCAACAGTTTCACCAACTTGATCAGCCTACTTGCTGAAACTTGCTAGTAACAGAATAGAGGAATGAAATTGACAGTTTGTTGTACAATGGTTAATAAAAAGGAAATGCTTTGCCTTGGAAACAAACATGGACAATAATAAACTTGTCACCTGTCACTAACTTCCACATGCCAACAAGTCCACAGTGACTCAACAATTTATAGTACATTTCAAACGAGAGAACAGGTTTTGATGTTGAACAGATGTTCTACTATGTACAATCTGTAATTATTGTTTTTGAACTACAGCAGGTCCTTAGTGTATTGTGTGGCATAATGTGAGCTTACAGCTTAATAACTTAATGAAGTTCTTCTGCGCAACAATTTGTCTTGAAGTTCACAATCTGTTTGTGTTACGTAAGCACGTTCTCCCTCTCACCCTAGGCTACGAGACATGCCAACCATTTCATGACGCCGTTCCTCGTGTAAACATCTCAGTTCCTCTGCACATTATGCAAGAGTTTAGGGCGTGACGTGCTGAACACGGATCAGACATGCATGCATGCATGCATGCAGGCGTATATGTGCGCCTAAGGAGTGAGGGAGCGGGGCAAACAGAGCAGGTGAAGAGGACAAAAAGGGAAAGACAGAAACAGAGAGAGAGGGTGTGGGGGGGGGCTGTGTATGTTGTGGAGCTCCCAGTGAGAGTGTGCAGGTTAACACAGAGCAATTCACATTGCATAAGAGAGAAGGCCTTAACACATAAATCTTGGGCAAGACTTTACTAAGCTCTGTGGGAAACACACTGCGACAAACAACCATTACTCTAGGACTAAGTCAGCTAACTGTGTTGGCATCTGATGATGATGAAGAATGGCATGACATTTCACTGCATTACATATCTGATCTTCCTAAAAAGATTTTATTTTGTGAATTTAAATTTCTGAACATTTTTTACTATTTGAAACCGGCTTCCTTCTGAGGTGTGCAACTTTTTCCATTCTCGTGGCATTTTTTGGTTTATCTCTTAACAAATGGGATAAATAACTCAACTATGCAATTCCTCATTAGAAATGTGACATCTGGGTTGTGAAAAATATCACTGAACACTGAACCTGTAGAAATTTCTATGCTGACAGAAGCCAGTCTAATGCATTTACCCGATTACAGCGAATTATTTTTGCGGGTTTTAAAAACAGCTTTGATAAGTAACAGAAAAGAACCCTAACAAAACAAGTGTTACCAAAGTATGAACAGGTATGTATGGCAGTCAACTCAAGCCTCACCCACTGCAAGGTGACTCCCTTTCAGCGCTTTCAAGGTGTATAAGAGTAGAAAATAACCCAAAACAAAGTTGGTTCAATTAGTTCTTGAATTTCGTGAATGATAGGGCTGCACGATTATGGCCAAAATGATAATCATATATATATATCAATATTGAGATCACGATTATTTATCACGACTATTCATGGATTTTAGGGACAAAATATTTTTATATTTTACTATTTGTTTAATTGTGCAGCCCTTGTGAATGATGAATCCTACAGAGATTTGACTGAATGTGGAAGTCCTCACCTGTAGTATCTGGACTGCAGGTAAGTGGAGCAGACAGCCTTGGAGACATGGCTGGCTGAGCCAAAGTCAATAACCTTGACTCTGTAGGGCTGCCTGGAGGGGTCCACCAGCATGATGTTCTCTGGCTTCAGGTCCGCATGGATCAAACCCAGACTCTTGAGCTTCTTTAAGGCTGTTGCCACCTGCAAAGATAAAAAAGACGTATTATGAGCAAGTTTGGCACTGAACTAATTCTGGGCCCAAAATTGGATACAAGCATCAACAAAACATTATCTTCTATGAGCACCTGTGTTTGCATCCATGGGTATGGGTATCTATGTGTATGGGTTTATATCTGTGGATGTCTGCAACAGATGTCACTTTACCTGCTGCAGAATGGGCCTGATGATTTTCAGTGGCAGGGGACTGAACTTGTTCTGTTTTAGGAAGTCGTAGAGGTTTTGCTCCAGCATCTCGAACACCAAGCAGGTGTGGCTGCGGTGCTGAAAGCACTCCAGAGCACGCACCACATTGTGCTCATCTGCATTTTCGCTGCTCAACCGGGCCAGGATCTCCACCTGGGGGGTTCAGGAACGAGACAGAAAATAGCACAGGTTCAGTTCACATCGTCAGAGCATAAAAGCAAAATAAAAGTAAGAAGAAAACTGTTCATTTGAATCGAGAAAGAAGAAACACAGTGTCTGTTGTAATCAAAATTGCAAAAGAAGCAGTGTTTCTGTCGTCATGTGCTGATGTGACGCCCCAACAAAATTTCAACTAAAACACTGAGAACGACACATTTGCTCTACCCGCACCACAAAAACACACAGATTCTCACCTCAATCTGTCCCTGACGTGCATAGGATGGGTGGTTCTTCAGTATTTTGACAGCCACCACTTCATTCGTTCCCCTCTTCCAGCACTTCACCACCTGGCCAAAGGTGCCACGACCCAGAAACTCCAAGACCTCATAGCTGTTCTTCAAAGAGCACAGAACCTCGTGCTGAACTAACTGATAGTCACCATCTCCTGATCCAGTTCTGGTCACTGTAGCTCCTGCCACTGCCTCGGCGCTGCCATTACGCCTGATTTCGGTCCCGTCCACCCTAATTCCCATGCCAGTCACTGCCTCAACCCTGCTGTGTTGGGTGGGCAGTGTCCCTCCACCCCCTACTCTGACAGTGTCTGCATTGTTCCCGGTGCTGGTTTGCAACATGGCCACAGGGGGAGGAAGTGAAGGTAGAGCAGATACCTCCTCCACTATCTGCATGGTTCCGACGCAGCTGTTCTCCTGCGGATGTTCTCCACCTTCACCTGCCTTCTGTTCACATCTCGGGGTGGCGCCTGTTTCTAGAAGGTTGACGTATCCTCCTGTCGCTTGCCCCCTTCTGTTTCTGCCCTCTTCCTCCTCTGCTCTGATGCAGGCCCTCCTCAGTAGCCCGCAGTCCAAGCCTGGTCCTGATGGAGTTCCACCACTGTCTCTACGAAGCCTCACTTCCTGTGGGCCTCTGCTCTGGAAAAGAGACTCCTGGATCCCAGCTGGACCTTCTCTTTGTCTCTCCCAGCTCTCTTCTCTCTGTAATCCTGCAGTCTGCAATACACACTCCTCCCTCTCTCCAAGCTGTAGTCCCCTGTGTGGTCTTCCTGAATCCGCACCAGCTGAGGATGGGATAACGCCGTTGGGATAGGCGATACCGTAGTTGACTCCAATCACATAGGTCTTGGACGTGGGTCGGTGCTGGAAGGCTCTGCTGGTGTTATTACTGTGGTGAGCTTCGTCTTTATGTCTGCTGGTACCACTGCTGCTGGTTCCTAAGGCACTTGTTTGAGCTGAGTGCAGGTGTGATGGGTAGACCAAGACTTGTGAGGCCATACCTAAAGAAAAATAAAACACAGGCCATATAATTTAGTTCATGGTAAAGCAAAGTTGACACAAAATACATTTTCTACATGATTAAGTAACATTAGGGGTGGGAAAATTGATTCACCTATGCATCGAGATTTTTTTTTTTTTTACGATTTTGAAATAGATTTTTTAATGCCAGAATATAAATCACCATCGTCCTGAGCAAGGTTGCAGTCTAAATAAAGCAATCATAAAAGCTGCCAAAGCGAATACACATCTAAGCCATCATGTCATCCTTACTGGAAAGGGGAACCGGCCTACTGTAATGGGAGATGGGGGAAGCCCGTTGCATCTCTTGCCTGTCCCTGCACGCTACACTGGAGTATGACTGGAGGGTCAGTTTCACACAAAGTAGAACAGCAAAGCAAGCACTACCCCAGGGGGAAATGATACATCATGAAGCATGATGGGTGTTCTGCAACTCTGGGACATTTTACAAATACATCTATGAACTGAAGTGACCGTCAACTGATCCCACTGGTTAATTGATAAACTTTTCTGTGTGGGATGCTACTGAAATATTGTTTTATGAATCATGCACATGAGTATTGTTATTGTTTTTTAATGTGATGACCAACAAGCAACATCCTCAATTCTGATCTTCTTCAAATACCCATATTTGAGGTAATCAAATGCTGAAGTAAATTCAACAAAGGGAGCCCACAGTGAGCTGTGCTGGCTGCTGTTTTATTATATGACTTGTGCACTGATACAGCTGATAGAACTCAATAAATGTAATCAGGCAGGTCTCACTCTACCTCCATATTTTGTGAGATCTTAAAGACCAATGGTGCTGTAATTAAATTTAAATTCAAAACAGTCTACAGGATGAAAATTCTTGTTTATCTTGCAAATCAAATTTTTGCCAATATTAAATTTCAACCATATCTTTACATCTACTTTTAAAAAGGGACTGTATGTAACTTTTTACATGTATAAATTGTTTATTGCCAATGTGTAAACAGGTTGTAACCTAACCTAAAGAAATTAAACCTTCCACGACTTTGTTTTCCTCTATCAGCCTGTAGACTGCTTTTAATGTGAAGAACCTGGGCCCATTTTTCCGGGAAAATCCAACGGATGTGACGTCTTGCGCGCTCGGGAGTGCCTTAGCCATAGCTAACGTTCGGTTAGAAATGGAGTCCGCTAACGCCACCAAACGACCAGCCTCTACCACAATCAGACTACAACACAAACTCCACGGAAGCACAAAAAAGTTATATCTAGTGAAGCCCGTCTTGCAAAACAGAAATGTGACCGACAATGGGCGAAAATTAATGTTGTGGGAAAATAGCAGAGCCAGTGTGAAGAGTGTGTGTGCACGTGGGAAGTTAGTGGTGAAGCAAGAGAGCGAGAGCGGCGGCAAGTGTGTGAGAAAACAAGAGTTAGTTTAGCTTTGAGAATTTCAAGTGAATGTACAGTTGAAGTGGCAGTTTGTGCAGAAATGTGTCTTGTTCCCCTGCTGCTGAGTGAAGTGACGGGGGTTAACTCCGAAGCGAGAAACGTTATCGACTCCGAGCCAGGAGACCAAAACTACGGTGTCTCCCCTGTGCCTTCTGACCACGGTCGGGAGGCTGAAGCAGGAAAAGTTAAAACTAGTATCAACATCAGCTGGGCCTTCGATTCATGGAGGGACCTTCATTTGGTAAGCTAACATTACTGCCAAGCATGTGAAACATATAGTGATATTGTGCTTTTAGCTGCTAATGTTGCTAATGTTAATCAACATGATGCCTTTCAATTACATTCAGTCTTGTGTGTGTCGCCTCACTGTTTTGACCGATTCTCGCTCGCATCCACGTAGTGCGAGAACAAGCGTGAGCAACAGGACGCTGACTGTCGTTGACTTAATGGCCACAGGTGTCACTGTTAACAAGCAATTTCTGATTCTTACAGAGAGTCCCTTTAAAAGTGACCCATATCTTGCATCTGAGTTTACACTCCAAACTACCCGCATGCATACATGCATACATGAATATGGTTCAGATGTCTTATAAACACAGTCAAATCTGCAATGGACAAATGAGTGAGAATTCTCCTTTCTCTAGCCCTAGGTAAGGCACTAGTAGTGTTGCTCACCCTCTCTGGTAGTTGGAGACACAAAAGAGGGATTGCAACCAAACTGTAGTGACCAGAAAACTCAGATCTGTGAATTTAAATGAAAGCCGCTTTGGCAAATATCTGATTTGTGATGTATTTAATACCATATGTGCTGTAAATGTTGCCCATAAAAAACATCAACCCCATGTGTTTTTTCAACAGCTAACATGCTAGTCATGTAAGTTTGTGGCTATAGACAAGTTTCTGATAATACTAAATGGAGTACATCACAGATAGGGTGTCACACATGACACAGAGTATATCAAACTTTCAACAATTAACACATTATTTTCAAATTTCAACAGTATTTTAAAGTTTCTCTTCAAGTTTTTTTTTTTTAAAGAACATTCCTCTCCTTGCAGCAAGTTATGACACCATGATAATACGCAGAAAACAGGCGGAGGCCGATCCTCTCAGCCACACTTCCTGAATATTTCCAAACAGAGACATAGATTGTGCCTGACTGGGCTTACACTCAGTCTCAGGTGATTCCAGTTTTAAAGCTACATCACACATGTTACACAAACACACTCATGAAGCTGGTGGTTTTAAGTACGGTGTTTTTGTTCTACAAGAAAGGCCTGCTGAGAGCCAGTGGCCTTCTCAACTACCACAGCCGTCACACACAGGCTCAGACAGGCTGAGGGGTGTGCCTCAACGTCAACATGACAATACAACACACTTCATTTCTCACGACTGGTAGGGCTGGTGAGAGAGATTAACAACCACTGTTGCTACCAAACTTCTTTGAAGGAGAGAGGAAAAACTCTCTCTCACTCACTCTAATTAGAAGTAGAAGAATATTACCGGTAGTGCAAAACTGAGCTGACTACTACTGTACCAACTGGTGAATAAATATGAGTTCTCCTGTAAATTGGAGGTTGTAATTAAAATTCCTGCAAGTTTCCCAGAAAAATAGCAATGCTATGACTAAGCAGAGATATGGAAGAAAACCCACTTTCTTATTTCACCACCCACAGCTGCAAGTCTGGTAAATATTAGTAACAACTTGCTGATGCAACTGACAAAAGTCACAGGCAATAAAAAGCAACAGAACCACCACCATGAAACTGGAAACTGGAAAATCTGATTACTTTTGATGAATTTAAAACATTAATGAAAGACCGAGAAGCAGAGTCAATCGGGAGCTGTCTGTGTTTCTGAATATTTTCACTTTAACGTTGGCTTTAATGTGTTCTGTATGATATTATGCTATGTATTTATTTTATGTTGTGGAATCTGAAACTTTAATGTATGTTTAAATGCTGCTGTCTTGGCCAGGTCGCTCTTGCAAAAGAGATTCTTAATCTCAATGAGTACTACCTGGTTAAATAAAGGTTAAATAAAAAAATAAATACAAAATATGACTTTGCACGGTGCAAATATTTCACCCTGTGTATTCTTGTTAAGGTGCCATACCCATCAGTCATTGATGGATACTGGCATAGACACAGCTATGATACCTCCTGCTCTTATCCTCTCACTGCCAACCGAGGTAGTCTGATATCCCACAGGGCGACAAGACCCAAGCCTGAAATGGAGATGTGTGAGTGTGTTTGTGTGTGTGAGAGTGTGTCTGTGTGTGTGCGTGAGTGTGTGTCTGTGTGTGTGTGTGTGCGTGAGTGTGTTTGTGTGTGTTTCAGAGGTAAAAGTATGCCAGCTGTATACGCAATTTGTTGCAGATCAATCTAGGAGACAGTTGACATATGCGAGGGTTGGTTGGTGTTTGTGTGTGTGTGTGTGTGTGTGTGTGTGTGTGTGTGTGTGTGTGTGTGTGTGTTTGGGGGAAGGGCAACACCAGCCTGTTGAACACCTGTTGAAACTTATGTTGTACGTGACAGGCAGCTAACTATTGGTTGTATTATACTGTGTAGGACAGCTGATAACTAACTCAAATTTAGCTTTACATTTCTGCTTAAAACGTTCCTGTTTACTGCTGCCTTTTATTAAACCAATATGATATAATGATAATGATCTTATACTGCACTAGAGCTTTTACTCTTGAATGTTATACTCTATTTTAGCTTCTATCCTATAGCTGTTATTTTAGCTTGTTTTTATTTTCTAACCTTTAATGTTTTTATAACTGTTTTAATTATGTCTTAATGTTCTTTTGCACTTGTTCTTGAATGTTTATGTAAAGCACTTTGTATTGCCCTGTTGCTGAAATGTGCTCTACACATAAAGCTGCCTTTAACAACCCAACCTGCCAGTTTATACTGCAAGGCAACTGTTGCCTGTTATATTTATAGTTAGTCTATTTCCACATCTTTTAAAGGTTTAACATCTCACAAAATACTAAAGCTAAAGTTACTTGGACTCAAAACATAAACAAGTGCACACTATTGATAGATTAGACCCCTGAATAACAACTAATTAGCATTAGCTGCTAACACTTAGCCAAGAGGAACTAACTGAAGTTAGCTTAGCAGTTAGCTAACAGGCTAAGAGCTAGCTAAGTAACACAAAACAGATCAAATAGACCAGCAGAACCGTCACATTGACGCATTTGACAACCGGTGTATCTAGATAAGGTGCCGTACCTTCAGTAAGACCTGTTAATCGTATCGTCCAGAGCGGTTTGGATCAGACTAGCGACCACAGTGAAACCCTGCAGCCCTGCTGCTGCTGCTGCTGCTGCCATCTTGTTCAACGACGAGGAGGAGACTCTCAGACTTTTCACACATTTGAAGCTTCAAAATGACGCATTTAAGTTGCTATTGTGAAAGCCAGCTGTGACCCATGCTGTCGACGGCCGTCTCAGGGTTCACCAGGTGTTGTTTTCGTCTCTATTCAGGACTGGGAAGCTGTGTTTCTAAACTTTTGCATGTTAATGCGCCGCAGACAGAGAGCTGCTGCTGGCTGCTGCTGCTGCTGCTGGTGGTGGTGGTGGTTCAGTTCAGTAGCTTGTTGCTGCCTCACATGGGAGGAATGTAGGGGAGGAGAGAGAGAGGGAGAGGGAGAAAGAGAGAGAGAGAGAGAGAGAGAGAGAAACAGATAGAGAGACTCAGAGAGAGAGAGAGAGAGAGAGAGAGAGAGACACAGATAGAGAGACTCAGAGAGAGAGAGAGAGAGAGAAACAAACTTGAATTATTGTTGTATTGTTTTCTACTACTTCTATGTTCTTTTTAAATATCTATATATTGTAATTTGCTTAATGAATTGTATATATGTGTATATATATGTTTTTTGTTTTTATTTTGTTATTTTTTATTATTATTTTTGATTTGACACTTTGGCAATATTGTTCACCTGACAGTCATGCCAATAAAGCAAAATTGAATTGAATTGAATTGAATTGAATTGACAGAGAGAGACTCAGAGAGAGAGAGAGAGAGAGAGAGAGAGACAGAGAGAGAGACTCAGATATTTGATACTGCAATATATTGTTATTGTTTTTTCTTTGTTTGTTTGTCTTATTGACACAACAAATCTAAATTATTTCTGTATTGTTTTCTACCATTTCCATGTTCTTTTTAAATATCTATATATTGTAATTTGCTTAATGAATTGTATATACAATATGTATG
>CAKAOH010039442.1:0-19249 GCA_916701665.1 Sebastiscus tertius | reverse complement strand
TTATTGACTTCCAAAAAGCTTTTGAATCTATTTGGCATACAGGACAAAGTTATTGAAAGTGGTGTAGGGGGTAAAGCATATGATATTATTAAATCAATGTATACTGGCAACATGTGCAGCATCAAAATTGGTAAAAAAAAAAAAGAACAGAATTATTTAACCAAGGGCGGGGTGTTCGTCAGGGCTGTAATCTCAGCCCTGCCCTCTTCAATATTTACATCAATGAATTGGCTACTCTAATAGAAAAATCCCCTATCCCTGGTGTAAGCCTCCATAATCAGGAAGTGAAATGCCTGCTCTTTGCAGATGACCTGGTCCTGTTGTCCCCCACAGCAGACGGCCTACAGCAGAGCCTGGACCTGCTGGAGCAGTACTGTCAGACCTGGACCTGCTAGAGCAGTACTGTCAGACCTGGGCCTGCTAGAGCAGTACTGTCAGACCTGGGCCCTGACAGTAAACCCCAAAAAGACCAAAATAATAATTTCCCAAAAAAGATCCAGATCTCAGGATGTTCTACCAAAGTTCTCAATTGGTACAAAACATGTAGAGTACTGCACACACTACAATTACCTCGGTTTAAAAATGAGTTCAACTGGACATTTTAAAGAGGCGGTTCAAGAGCTGAGAGAGAAAGCACGCAGGGCTTTCTATGCCATTAAAAAAAATATCCAAACCAAAATACCAATTAGAACTTGGCTTAAACTTATCGAGTGTGTAATTGAACCGATTGCACTCTAGGGCAGCGAGGTGTAGGGTCCACTTATAAACCAAGACTTCACTCCTCAATGGGGTCAACACCCCACTACAAATAATGCATGCAGGGCAGAATGAGGCCAGTATCCACTAATAATACAAATACATAAAAGAGCAATTCAATTTTGGACACATCTAAAACATAGTGACCCCCCTCTCATATCATTATCAAGCCCTGCAGTGCCAAGAGATGAGCAGACTGGGGGAACCCCCTTGCCCAGCTGGTCCTGAGGCTGAGGTCACCAACCCTCTCCACTAACACACCAAGGCCTCAGGAATAGAACAGACCACCAATTAGACTCAACCAAATTATAACACAGTTCAAACTAAACTACATCACCTATTGGCAAACATAAACAACAGTAGGACGATCATTTATCTTCATCTGTTGTTCTGGCTCCACCTAGTGTCTTATATGTAAACAACATGCTGATGGTTGGTCACCACTAAATGACTGCTGAAAGAAGTGGCAGGTACCTTATAAACCTAGAAGGTCATTAACGTAAAATTATCTTGTCATTTATTTAAAAAAAAGGGATGCATTACCCAGTTTCACGTGGCTCATTAAGATCCCTCTCTCAAACAAATCGGATACAAGCACACCAACATGAACATAAACCAACAACATGTAGAGGGATTAAAGGAATGACTCAGCTCTGTGGGACAAACAATGCTTTATTGGCATGTTGGATGAACATTAAAAGACAAATATCAGTGCAATTGGTGTGATCAGTCAATAAATATGTGTTATTCATTTGGGGAATCATTCTGCCTGGAGGAGGGAAGAATTGTTACAACCACTTAAGGATTCTGTAGTAAGTTGAGTGCATAAAACATTATGCAAAGTAAACATTCTTAACATCTTATAAACCATCAGAAATGTTTGAAATAAGTGAACAAAATTGGAAAAACTAAAAAAGAGCGCAAAAGGTAAAATTGGTCCATAACACCAGTGTAGTTTCCCTTCAGAACACATCAGTTCATCCTAGTCATTTAACTTTTGTTAGATACTACATGAACCTGCTGCATTTCAGAGCCAGCACGGAGATTCAGTTCCTCAAGCAGGCTGTACATTTCCACAAACAATTTTGACATAAATGGAGTGTTCAAAAATCTTTTAATTTAGGCTGGTAGAGAGACTCCAGTCAGGCTTGGTGAAGACGCTTCCTCTGAGCATCTATTGATGCTTGTGTACAATTACAAAGCTAATGTGTTCATTTTCAATACACTGCAAGAAATGCATATCCAAATATTTGTACTGTTACGCTAACCAAGTAAATCTGATGAGCCCGAATAAACACAATTTGATTTCAATCACAATATGTAAAGGTGTAACGGGTCTTTGTATCCACTGTATTTCCTTACAATGCGAAGTGTAAAAGTTGGTAATAACGCGTGTAATAACGCAAATTCGTTTTAACGCCACAAATGTTTTTAATGCACGAACGCAACTTGCGATTTTTAAGTTGTATCAGTTTTAAAGTTAGAGTGAAGATACTCGCATCAAATGAAACTAAAACCTAAGGAATCCATTGGTACCAACCATGTCATAGTAGCTTGTTGTGAAGGAGGAAAATAACGCTCCAAACTTACACTAAATGTCAGTCATGGCCATTTTCAAAGGGGTCCCTTGAGCTCTGACTTCAAGATATGTGAATGAAAATGGGTTCTATGGGTACCTACGAGTCTCCCCTTTACAGACATGCCCACTTTATGATAATCACATGCAGTTTGGGGCAAGTCATAGTCAAGTCAGCACACTGACACACTGACAGATGTTGTTGCCTGTTGGGCTGCAGTTTGACATGTTATGATTTGAACATATTTTTTATGCTAAATGCAGTACCTGTGAGGGTTTCTGGACAATATTTGACATTGTTTTGTGTTGTTAATTGATTTTCAAAAATAAATATATGCATACATTTGCATCAAGCAAGCATATTTGAAGCACACTACCCACTAGGCCAAGTAATAGTCCGGCAAATAACCCCCTGTAAAATCACTTCTTGTCATTTTTGTACTCCAGTTTTTGTACGGATGAAACAAACAAGACATAGCATGTTAATTTAGAGGTGAGGGTAGGCTGATTTTGTAGCCTTTGGACCGAGTGAAGCCTGCTGTTTTTTTATTTTCCAGTCTTTGTGCTAAGCTAAACTAAATGGCTGCTGACTATAGACTTATATTTCCAAATTGTGGACCTATTCCCTTAATAGATCTTATTATTATCATCAAGCATTTTAAAAGGTTCTCTCCTTCCATGGAATGTGCCCGCATGTCTCTGCCTGAACTCCTGACAGGTCGAGACACATTGAGCAGTGATAAAATACTTCTAGGCCTAAATTCAGGATTAAATATGTGTCGCTCGGGGAACTGTTGGCCAAGGATAAGGACAGACATTCTTCTCTGAGACACTTGATAAATAAATGCCCTGATCCTTTGTTTTGTTGACTTCATCTTTAATTAGATCTTTTGGAATTAATATCATAGTTTTAGTAATTCTACACTGTATTTAGCCATATTTTTTTGTGGAAAGAAATGTGTTTATACTCTGCACAGTGTGGTAACCATAACACTAAGTATTGTTTTAGTATTGGTTCTAAAACACAGGTATTGTATTGGCTCGGATATCAAACTATTTGGAATGACACCCGGCTCTGCTAGTAATACTGAACACAACTTAATGCAAAATGGCTGGATGGTTATGAGGCCTGAGATTGTATCAAATAAGCAACACTGTGAGTTAATGCAACTGAGGGAGCTGGCTTTACCCGCTGAATACAGATAGGCATCCTCTACTCGTTTCTCTAACTGTTACTAGTGAGGGGAAATGGCAAAACTACAGGCCGCTCTCCACATCGCTCACTCCTTATTTCGGTGTTTACGTCTGACTCTCCCCTGGTGACAGGATTTGATGGAGAATCTTTTGGTAGAACGGGGAGAAGACCAGCTTGTTGAAGTTGACGAGGCGACTGAAACGAACAGCGAGCTCCTTCAGCTCCCTGCTGACTGGAGCCAGACCTCCTGGGAGAGAAGGAGGGGTCTTATGTTGACTAGACTCCAGAGATGCCAGGAGGTAGTTCTGGACACGAGACTCTGAGAGGAGAAGAGAAGAAATGTCCGTCACTGCCAAATAAATATGTACATAAAACACACTGCGAGCTGTTGGCTGTGCTCCTACTCCTGAGAGTCATCGTACATGTCACTGTTCTTACCCATCAGCTTGCGGATCGTGTTGTCTGGCTGGATGGTAGCTGAGATTTGACCCCTCAGAGTGTTCTTCCGGTCAGCTGAGAATGGAGAGTAGCCATGTTGGCTTAGACACTGACTCAGCTCAACACACAGTTTCTCTCCGATGGTCGCTAAGGCCTCCTGTGCACTAAAAGACCTAGGGACAGGCAATGAGGAAGCATTGAAGTAGAGCAACACAACTTGTAAAACTGGTGCTAGTGATTCAAGTGCAACACACATTAAAGCTGCAATCATTGAACTTATTTTGGTCGATAGGTGGAGCAGAACAGACTGAAAGCAAAATGTTTATTATTATTATCACCAGTTTATATTGAAAACGTGTCTATTTACACAACCAGCATTTATTTGGAATCGCGTGTCTACCTGGCAAATGTAATATTCACTCCAACTCCTGAAAACGAAAATATCTTTAACTGCTAAATTCTCATTCTTACCAAAGTAAGTTCACCAGCTAGTTGCTAACTTTGTTTGTCAGTGGCTAGAAACAAGTTTGATCAAATTCTGCAGGCCGCAAAAGCAAAACCACTGTAGAGTTGAAGAGAACTGTTGGGTGATCATTCACTGTGAGTTACGAGCGACCGCCTTTGCATTACATGTAGTCATTTGATCCACTGTTAAAGCGGCAGTAGGCAGAATGTTTTCGGCATCATTGGGTAAAAATTCCATTCTACCTTTCAGCATTTTGTAATTCAAGTGTTCTGAGAGAAAACTAGACTCCTGCACCTCCTCATGGCTCTGTTTTCAGGATTTAAAATCTAGCCGGTGACGGTAGACTTTAGCCAATCACAGGTCATTTCAGAGAGAGAGCGTTCCTATTGGTTGTTCATTCAACGGAGGCAGCTGTCAATCATAACTGAACTCCAATCAAAAGGTCAAACTAGGCAGCGCTGATCAAATATGAATTAATATTCAGCTTTGTATTTCCTCAACTGATCTCAACATGGCGGTCGGGTCACAAACGTTCTCATTTTACAGCTAAACAGTACACTACAAGATTTTTCTGAAAACATTTTATGCGAGAAATAGGCATTACAGTAACAGAATATTGATTCATATTTGATCAGCGCTGCTGATCGGAGTTCGCGAGTGATTGACAGCTGCTCCGAGACGGCTCTGACTGGTTGTTTTCCTCTGGTCTGTGAAATCTTGCAGATGCCGTTAGGAGCACCGAAGGACACAAAGGCACATGTTTTTTTTTTTGATTAATAAAAAATAACATTTCTTTAAATCATATTTGCTCCAACCTGCCTACCCCAGCTTTAATATAAAAATACTGATTAGTGTGACTTTAAAGAACATGGGCGAAGTTGCCCAGCATAGTACTATTAAACTTATGTGTGACAAATAAAGCACTGGTACTCACGGTGTGTGCATGTCTGCAAGCATGACATTGACAGTGTTTTTAAGAGTCTCCATCAGCCCCGGCAAGCCTGAGATTGCCTCCCCTGTGGTAGTGTAGATGATGAGCAGAATGGAAGAGAGCAGGACTAATTGCTCAGCCTCCTGATGCATCTCCTGGAACCGAACCTGATCCATCATCACTGTCTAAAGAGAGGAGAAGAACAGGAATACGGTTTATGGTGGCAGAAATACAAGAGATGAAACATAAAAAAGGGACAGAAAGGATTAAAAATATATAAAACTGACAGGGAGACACAGTTGCAGGCTTCAGGACTGACTGTGTTTACCTCTGGGAAGGGGTCTGAGGCGTAGTCCCACTTCAGCAGGCGTAGATAGGCATGATTATGGACATCAACGGGGAGGAGTGAGGGAGGGTCAGATGAGGCAGCACCAGAACCATCCGCCCCAGCCTCTCTCAGGCATCTCGCTGTGTCCTCAAGCCACTTCTCAGCGTAGTCTAAGGCATCTAAAGAACGGATAAAATGTAATTTTTTTTTCAGTTTTACAGGATCATTTTTTTTAAGCATGAACAATAAGACTCATTTAATGGATGAGGGATTCCTTACTGGGTTGTTTCTCCAGAAACTCCTGGAACTTGCTCCTCTCGTATTCAACCGATTGTTGCATCAGATGAGGCCTAAGGCTGGTCAGGGCAAAGTTAGCCATGTCCACCTTCATCAGGTCCAGCACAGAGAATATTGCCCTGGGAGGGAGGACGACAGAGGAAGACAGAGACAGAAACAGAGAATTATGTGTCATGAAATTCTATCATCTCAAAATGTACTGTAGAGGTTCGAAGGTCCAGGTTCAACTAAGCTGGGGTTGAACTTGTTATTAACTTTCATTAAGTCTGTATTAAGTTTGGGGAACTGCTAGCTCATCTCTTATCATCCTCTATTACTGGTGGACTCAGGGAGGGGGGCGGGGCGCGATCATGGTGCCCCCGTGTTTGAACAAACTGCAGCAAAAGTGCCCTCTTGGTTGTCCCTAAGGAAGACAAACATGATAAAGTTCCCTCTAGGGTGCCCTTCCAGTAGAGAAAACATGATAAAGTGCCATCTATTTCTTCCTGCCCTGCCCCTCGGACAGCCTGAGTCCGCCACCGTCCTCTATAGTAACATCACTCCAGAACAAGTTGACTTCTGCCCTGTAATGGACTGGAATTAAATTACACAATTTAAAAATAAACTAAGGCCTGGAACATGCAGAACTAATAATAGTCTCCTGGCTTACTTGAGCAGAGGCACAATATCGGTGATCTCCTTTAGCTTATTGATGTCCTCATCTCTGCAGGGGGCGCACAGCGAGCCCATCATCCCAACGATGAACTGGGACAGTTGACTGATGTCAAGCGCTCCGTTCTCAGCCTGCTGCTGGATTAGAGCCAGATCCAGAACCTCGTCGATACGGGTACGTAGACGACCGTGGCCCGGCAACAACAAAGACATCAGTGTCTGGGTGAGCAGGGAAATAGATGATGATTGAAGGCAGGCAGGAAAGGAAAGGAAAGACAGAATGGTTTAAAGAATTAACGCCCCCCCCAGTTTGGAGAAACAGACGGGAGCAAAGCAATGTACTGCTGTGGACGGGGGCAGCAACAAAAAGCGTTGTTCCGATACCGATACCTGGCGAGTACACCAATCTATCAACTTGTTTAAGCGGAAATCAATTCTTCTTCGTCGCTCCAAAACATTAGCCTTCACTGTGCTGTCGCCCTGGATGTATCATGGCTGCCACTAGCAACTACTGTTTTAGAGCAGCGAAGAAGAACTAATGGCAGATGGTTTGTTTCAGCTGTATAAAAATAAAAAAATAATAATAAGAAGAAGAACTATATATTTTTTATCATGCTGGTATCGGCTCCGTACTTGGTATCTGCAGATACCGCAAGTTCAGGTATCGTAATCGGGAAGGAAAAAATGGTATTGGAACATCTCTACTTTAAAAGGTCTTGTTGATAACATTTTTCTGTAGATACTTTTTTTTTTTTTTTAATAATACATTCACAGAGGTGCCGAAAGGTGCCAAATAAAAGTATGGCTTTTCCTGAAAAAACATTATTATGATTGAGAATTAATAATCAAAAAAACTTTGGCAGGTCCAAAATGAATATTTTCTTTTTTTATCTCTGTGGAAGATATCCGACGTTTTGGTTCCCACTTCTAACAAGGCTTGTGAGCCAATAACGACGTTGGTATCACGTGATATCTCTGGGTCGTCAGTTAGTGTCGAAAAAACAGATAAATGGCTGAGATTGACAGTAAGTGTCCGGCAACGACTTATTGTGAAGTAACTGCAATGGAACGGGGGAGGGAGAATGCAACATCTAGTGGCTGAATGTTATCAATGTTATCAAAATAGATAGATAGAGATAGATATTGTAGTTTGGTATGGTGTGTCCTCAAATAATGAACAACTGCAGGATCATAACTGAAGGAAGAAGGTAGCAGCTAAAATAAGATCTCACATTTGAGGAGTCATCAGGGCCAGTTTATTTCCTGAATAAAATAAAAATCCTGCCTCACCTCTTTGATCTCAGCCAGCAGTTTGATGCAATGTCCGTACGTCGGTGGATCCTCCTTCAACTGAGCTTCCAAACAATCCCAGAATGCTTTGTGCATAATCTCCTTCACTTTGCGCTCCAAACTGCACGGGGAGCACAGGAGGGACTGTTACTTCAACAGCAAGAAAGAACTCGGTCAAAGAACAGTTACTGTATGTGATTAAACTCTCACCTCCCTTCAGGAAGCTCTGCAGGTTTGACTTGAAAATCATGGTTGACCATTATTTCATGGGCCAAAGCCATGTTGGTGACTCCTTTAGCTGTCTCCATCAGCTCCTCCACAGAGACAAACTTGGGGGGGCTGGCTGTGAGGGAAATTGACCTTTAAATTATTTATTCCAACAAAATTACACATCAGAGTGTGCTGTCCTCCCAAAGCTAGTATACAGGACTTTCATTTTGTTGTGAAAAAACAAGAGCCGTTTCACTGCCAACATAGTGCAGTTGAACTAACTGAGTGCTGGGGTTTCATGGTATCTATTAGTTCAAATGTTTGCCCTATTCACCTGTAGTGTCTCCCCTTAATCCCTTCTAGTGACCCTGCTGTCAGTGTATCCACAACGCACTCTGTTCAGCATACCTGCCCTAAAGCAAAGTTTCCATTCTTGCACCTCAAGGATAATCCAATTTATAACTGTGAACATGAACAACAAGTTACAAATCCCCACTCATATTTGTCATGTTGAGTGTAGCGCTACGCAAATGGAAATTTGGAAAATATAATAAAAGTCACAGTGGGAACTATCAGATAAATGTAGCATTTACTAAATCAGAAAAAAATGTCTAAGGCACTGCTCCCAAATGCTTTTTATTTGTGTGGTTTCTGGCTTTGTGGGACCACTTTTATATTGATGTGCTGTATAACAGGGGTCAGCAACCCTCGGCAGATGTGTCACCATGGCCCAAGTCTGACTCACCGGATGTAGACCGTGGGTAAAGTCTGCCATTGGCCATGGCGTTCTCCTCCCCTTCTTGAATCTATTTTGGAAGGGCACCGTCACCGCATCTTGTGCTTAGCGCCACCCAAGATGATTGTGATTGGTTTAAAGAAAAACAAACAAGCCAGAGTGTTTTTCCCCCTATAGCAGAATGATAATGGGTGCAGCCAGACCTTTCTTTAGCGATGACACAGCAAAGTCTGGCCATGCAAGACTACCACAGCTCTTTCAGAGGGTATATCGTGTACGGTATGTGCTGTGCTTGCCCAACATATTACAATGTACATCCTGTCCATTAAAGTCCATTAAATGTGGTGTGTCTAGGTATAACTATCAAGCGACCACTCTGAAAACCATGGGCACTGCTAGAAATGATGCTATCGAAACCGATACTCACTTTACTGTAAACTGCAAAAAAACATTTACCAAAGGTTCCTAGGACTTTTAGTCCACCGTGGTCTAAAGACCTGTGAAGATTAGGCAAATTAGTCCGCTGACATATGAAAAAGCAACATGACGGGACGAGGGCTGCGCGTGGTCACAGCAGTAAACACTCTGCAGCCTGCAGCTCAGTGTCTCCGCCTGTTTCATCTAAAAAACACGCTGGGAAAAAAAACACGCCACAACGGTATTTACAGTTGCATATATTTACTGATGCACGTTGGATGTAATGAATGAAATGCAGCAGAGGAAAATTAAACTAAGAGCGTCTGTCTCCACAGTAAATCATCTGGTGAGTGTTTGGTGGTTATTTATTTGTGCTTTAGAACGTTAACGCCGTGAAACAATCAGAAAATAACTTTTCTTTCTCTCATTCACAGCTCCCTCTCTTCTTCCGATCGCCCTCTCAGCTCGCTCGCTCGCTCGCTCGCACACACAATCTCTTACTCTCTTTTTCTCTTTGTCTTTTTTTAAATGGAGTTGGGAGGCTGACAGCAGAGCCTAACTTTACTTTCAATGTTATCAAACAAAGAGAAATGCTTTCCGCTCATCCTAAATTGGTCCTAAATCGACACTAGAGTACTTCCTTGTTTTATGAATGAAGTGCTACAGTTGAAGCTGTGTGAGTTTCACCAATCAGCGACGGTCATCCCTGCAAATTCAACCCCATAAGTTCTGGTACCCACGACCAGGGTATTTTTTGGGGGTAAAATTGAAGACAGGCAAGCACAACAGGCAGGAAGAGTTGATTGCCAACTCCTGAAGGAACGTGCTTGTGAGGCCGGTATTTTCCCTCACTAGAACATCGGCTTGTGTTCTTATTTAAGTTCACATGTTTGTACTAATAAATAACTGACAAGAGACTGAGGAACTGAGCTAGGAAGTTACAGTATGTGATAGGGAGCAGACTGGATCCCAGCTGAAGCCAAGAACAGGAAAGCTTGGCACCCCACGTCCAGGTCTAAATACACTGAGGCCACTTGCAACAGTAGCTTGGACGACCTGGACCACAGCTGTCTATTGTGTTTATCCAGGATGCTGGTCTCCTTGACAATCTTTATAAGCAGATATTCTCACACATGTACAAAAGGAATTTCTGAATCTAAGTAGACTTTCTCTGAGTGTTTCTTCCCCTGCTCAAATGAAACCGATGTAGGATTAGACACACATGGTCCCTGTCTTTAAAGCTTCAGTAGGCAGAATATTTTTGGCATCATTGGGCAAAAATTCCATAATAACCTCTCAGCATATTGTAATTCAAGTATTTTGACTTCTGCACCTTCTCTTGGCTCTGTATTCAGGCTTTAGAAAATCTAGCCCATGACGGGAGACAAAGAGAGGGCGTTCCTATTGGCTGTTTTAGAAAAACAGATGCGCGTGCACGTCCCTTCGGTGAAAGCCTGATCCAACTGTGGAATATTCTGCAGAAAAAGTTGCTATTCCAGCATTGGCAACAACTGCCTGCACTGCTAAGCAGCCAGAGCTGCAGGATGAGGGCTGTATTTCCAAATGTATTATTTATTTTTTTCCAGAAAGCTACCACTTGAATCACAATGCGCTAAAAGGTTATTATAGAACTTTTTTCCCAATGACACCAAAAATAAACTGCCTCCCCCCCAGCTTGAACCCTGTCTGTTGCTGTGTGTAGCTGGAGTTCCCCTCTGAAATCAACCTGTTTCTCACCTTGAGGAGTGATCCCCCTGTGCGGGCTCGGGGTATTTGCCCGGATCCTCTTCCTCACTGTCTCCTCGGGAGCATCCTGCGTCTTCTCCTCCTTTGACTCCTTCTCTCCTCCACCCTTGAGGCGGTCTTCCTCCTTTGGCATGATAAGGTCTGCAAGATAACAGATGCTGTTTAAAGTTGCAATCAGCATATTACAAGGTGAAGAAAGAAAGAAATATATTCAAATGGGTGGCATTTGATAGTAATTTTAAACCAGCTGGATATGATAAAGGATTCAAGCAGTGGGTAAACAAAGGAGTCACAGCATGGTGGACTTTAGAGAAAGTTGGGGAGCTGGAGAGTTTCCAGAATATGAAAGATGCATCAAACATCCACCAATTCAGGGATATGGAGGGAATTCTCTTCCCTCCATATCCTGTATCCATAGAAAAATGTAATCAGATTTTTCATCACACCGAAGGTCAAGAGTAAATATTCAAACAGAAATCTACCATGTTGGAGAGAATGTGGGGCACCAGATGCCGATCACTCCCATATATTTTATAAATGTCCCAAAATAGTACTGTTTTGGAAGGTGGTACACAACACGGTACAAAAGATACTAGAATATGATATCCATATGAGTTACATGACTCTCTACCGTTGTAATTTGAATTCTACTGATGGAAACATATGAATAAGTGATAGATATCTGGTCAAGATATTAATTTAATAGCTAATAAGAAAGCTATCACAAGGAAACGGGGTAGAGTGGATCCCCCAACACACGAGCAGTGGATGGGGGTAGTAGAGGAGATATACATAATGGAGAAGCTGACACATCGTTTAAGACTGCAAGAAACCCAGGTGGAAGACAAGTGAGAGAAACGGCGACAGCAGAAAGGACAACTGATTGAGTTGGAAATGACATGAGAATGTATGGAATAATGGAAGTGTAACTCCCAAACACGAGTCCTGTATGTATTGTTCCCTTTGTTTGTGGGTCCGACTGTGTGCATGCCCATATGACTGTGACAGCCTCCTTTCAAGCAGCTCACAACAAGAGTATGCTCAGACTGAATGAATGCCATGTGTAATGTGATGGGATTTAATGTTACAGTCCAAACAGAAGGAGATGAGGATCGCCACAACCAGCGCTGCTCCCAGTAGATCACTTACACTTACACACCAAAAAACTGACAATAACCTGATATTTTTAGGGGGAACTTCATTCATTCATTCATTCATTCATTTTCACTGTGCAATATCATTTTCCACTTGTGCAAATTTGTTAATAGTCTGTTTATTGTCAATACTGTATATAATCCGCTCCTATTGTTATACTTCCTTCTATTCAAATGGTTCATATTTTGTTTCACTTTGTTTATCTGTTTTTTTACTGTGTTAGCTGATGCATCTTGTTTTTTGCACTATCCCCTTTGCTGCTGTACACTGCAAATTTCCCCACTGTGGGACTAATAAAGGAATATCTTATCTTATCTTATCTTATCTTAACCTTGAAAAACATAAATAAAAACTAAAGTGGGAAAAAAAAGTTGCAATCAGCAGTTATTTCAAATGCAGTGAAATGATTGCAGGCTACTGTAACAGTGATTTTTCTAGCTAGACATGCAGTATTACTACATCAATGTCATTTGTTTTTAGGTTGTTTTTTGATTTTTTGATTTTGATTGAATTTTACATATAGACACATATACACAGACAGACAGACTAACAATATTAATAATTCAATTATACAATGAAATGTTTAGTCAGAATTTCAAAGAAAGAGAGACATGACATTTCATGTATTTCACATATCCAACAAAGAAAACAAATAATGTCATGTGTGTAATGTGATGTGATTTAATGTTACAGTCCAAACAGAAGGAGATGAGCATCTAGATGATGACATCACCTCCACTCGGAGGGAGACTGGGAGGAGGAGAGGAGTCAGTGCGATGCTAAAAGCTGACTGACTGAGGTAAACACGACAGAGGTAAACAGAACAAAGCCTCATGGTGTCATTACAGTCATCACAGTGAGGTTACTGACCTGGTGGTCTGCTGCTCAGAGGAGAGAGATGATGTTGTTAGCTGTGTAGCTCAGCGTCTCTACCTTCAGCTTTAGTCCCTTTAGTCAACAACAACAGCTACTCCTTCACAACCATAGCGATAATATCTCTGTCACAGATGTATTCACAGCTTCACCACCGCCGGACACCGTCTCCAGCAGAAGGAAGGCTTTGTTTCGTCCTGTAAAACTCCAGCTAAGTGATGTCGCAGCCGTCCTCTCAGTGGTGGGTCGTCGCCATTATAACCGACCAGAGACGCTTCCGGATTAGGGTGGGTCTAACGTGACGTCAGAGTCGAGCCCACTCCACAACCTTTGAATGAGTTATTTATTTTGACTCAACAATAATCAGATGTGACAAGAACAGTCTAAAGACCGAGATGACAACATGTTACTTTAATAATGTATTATTGGTGTTTTTTTTTGTACAGATTGCAAACGGTGCACTTTTTGGTGCCACAATGTGAAACTCGGATTTGATGTAGCCATTAATTAATTAATTTATTTATTTATTTATGTATTGTATTATTTATGATACATTTTTTTTATTTATTTATTTCTGCATTTATATTTTATTTATTTATTTTTCAATGTTTTTAATATTTCTTTTAATTAAAACAGTTTCACAGTTCTACTCTATCTTAAGGTTTATCTATGTTGAGTTTTATTAGGTATGAGAACCATAGAAGAATATTATATTTTCTTACAGTTTTGGAAAATCTCACAAGCATATAACAAGCATGCACAGTATCTACATTATAGAGGCGTATGCTTTGCTGTAAACATTTATTTGTTATGGAACATTTCCCCCAAATAACAAACTCTATCACACTCTTTATTGCCTGTCTTTGTTACATACTGTAACACTTCTCAAAAGAAATATAATTAAATCACTTACTAGAGTTTTCCCTGCAACATATACAGTATATATATATATATATATACACACATATGTACAAATATACTATCTATATCAATGTTTGGCATTTTTTGATATACATCCCCAACACATATCATCGTCATAAAGATTTTTAAACCCTCCATGTTTACTAATATACAGGTACAGTAGCGGTAGCTCCAAAGGCTGCTCCTTGATCAGCCATTTACAAAGTGCTCTATTACAACGTTGAGTCCTCTGTTCAGTACAGATTCGGTCACGGCGCTGTCCCACCATCACTTGTAGTTTCTTCTATTGTTGCTCAGGGCCTCTGTCAGCTTGGTTTGCATGATCTCCTTGGTTGAGTATAAGGGCAGCTCCAGCGTTGAGAAACATGTCTGTGACTCAGGGTAGTGCTGGTCGTAGGAGAGGTGCTGGACTTGTTGAATTGTGACTTTCATCTTGATGTTTTCCACGCCAATAGGAGCCCTGTCAAAACCAGTCACAAACCCTAGTGGAGGGAAAAAGTGTTAATCAGTGAGTTTCTTGCCTTTTCATTTATTATTGTGACACCCTAAGTGTTAAGCTTCGCACTGCCCTTCCTTGAGGTCAGACTGTTGATTCAGACTAGGGCTGTCAATCGATTAAAATATTTAATCATGTTTAATCACATGATTGTCCATAGTTAATCGCAATTAATCGCAAATTAATCACACATTTTTATCTGTTCAAAATGTACCTTAAAGAGAGATTTTGTCAAGTATATAATACTCAAATATGCTTCCTTCATGCAAATGAATACACATTTATTATTGGAAATCAATTAACAACACAAAACAATGAGAAACATTGTCCAGAAACCCTCACAGGTACTGCATTTAGCATAAAAAATATGCTCAAATCATAACATGGCAAACTGCAGCCCAACAGGCAACAACAGCTGTCAGTGTGTCAGTGTGCTGACTTGACTATGACTTGTCCCAAACAGCGTGTGATTATCATAAAGTGGGCATGTCTGTAAAGGGGAGTCTAGTGGGTACCCATAGAACCCATTTTCATTTACATATCTTGAGATCAGAGGTCAAGGGACCCCTTTGAAAATGGCCATGCCATTTTTCCTCGTCAAAATTTAGTCTAAGCTTGGAACATTATTTAACCTCCTTCACGACAAGATAGTATGACATGGTTGGTATCAATGGATTCCTTAGGTTTTTAAATGATGCCAGTATCTTCTCTCTAGCTTTAAAACTGAGCCCACTTCAACCTCTGAAAGATCAATTGCGTTAATGTGTTATTATCGCGTTTACTTTGACAGCCCTATTTAAAACATAATGTTATCACTGCTCATGCTAACTAGAACAGTTGTTTCATTGACTCCAAGCAGCCACAGTTGCTGGGAAATCATCATCTTCTGTGTGAGCCATTATTCCCACAAAAGCCTGACCAGAAACCAAGTGTGATGAAAAAAATAGTGATAATTAGATCACAATGTTTAGTTGCTTTCCCTTGATTCAGCATGTATATATCAAGTCTAGTCAAAATGATAAATTGTAATTGTTTGTATGTGTCAAAATCATGTACAATACTTACAAAGGAAAGCCTTCTTCTGATCCTCAGTTAGTTCATCGAAAACCTCCCAAAACATCTGTATGGTGGGGTGTGGTGGTGTGGTATTGTACACCCCCTCATAAACTGTGTTCTAATTACAGTGAAACAGACTGTTGTTATTATTTCTGTTATAGATCATTTGTAATATTCAAATCAAGCACGATTCAGGGATGAGGATGTCATAAATCAGTTGCAGAGAAAACTAGACCGTGAGGTCTCTTGTTCTGGACTGTACCTGTTTCAGCTTTGCCCAGTCATGGAAGTCTTGGCCCACCAGCACTTCCTGCAGCTCCTTTGGTCGGAACAGCTTCACCAGATCCCGGTCACACACCTGGAAGAAGCCTCGTTTGAACTCCCGAAACACACTCTCCACTGATGTGTTGAAGGCATGATCCACATAGGCATCCACAAACTCCTTCCTATTTAGCAGATTAAAGTTTCATGTCAACAAAAAGGTCTGCACAATGAGTGTGTGATTGAAATCTGCAGGCATTTTCCTGTGGAACTGTAGTAGTTTCATTTCCTCGTCTACAACACTTACAGGTGGTGTACCTCAAGGACTGATTCTGGGCCTCATTCTTTTCTCTTTTACATGCCTCCCCTTGGTAGACATAATATATCTTCAATTTCTATGCAGATGATACACAATTGTATCCTTTAGGCAACTCTACTGATAGTATCAGTTTGGTTGCCCTAAATGATTGCTTTCAGGATATTAGGTGTCGCATCACTTATTTCATCACTTTTGAATTACAATATACCTTTCAGCATATTGTAATTCAAGTGTTCTGAGAGAAAACTAGACTTCTGCACCTCCTCATGGCTCTGTTTTCAGGCCTTAAAAAATCTATCTAGTCCGTGACAGGAGACTTTGGCCAATCACAGGTAATTTCAGAGAGAGAGCGTTCCTATTTGCTGTTCATTCAACGGAGGCAGCTGTAAATCACTCGCAAACATTAATCAAATGGTCAAACGAGGCAGCGCTGATCAAATATGAATCAATATTCTGTTACTGTGATGCCTATTTCTCGCCTTAAATGTTTTCAGAAACATCTTGTACTGTTGTTTAATGTTAGGTTTAAAATGGGAAAGTTTGCTCCGGCTGGTGGGCGGTGCTTGGTATTTCCTCAACTGATCTCAACATGGCTGCCGGGTCGCAACCTTTCTCATTTTACTGCTGAACAGTACACTACAAGATGTTTCTGAATGTTTCTGTTTCTGCTCAGAGACAGCAGGCTCCATCTCGGCTCTAATTGGTTGTTTTCCTCCGGTCTGTGAAATCTTGCAGATTAGGAGCACCGGAGGACACAGAGGCACATGATTTCTTTCAGATTACCTGTCTCATGCATCACTTTTTTAAATCATATTTTCTCCAACCTGCCTACCCCAGCTTTAATGTTTTCTTTAAATGTATTGTTAAATAACAAAACACAAAAGAAAGTCACAAAAATGCATTCATGGTCCTTACTTATTTTGGCCTGTCACTCGCTTCTCAGGATTTTCCGGATCAAGGTCAACCTCTGTCCCATCCCAGTTGATCTGTTGATCAGTTATAAGACAGAAGAAGATAGTGATATCACTTTGGGAAACGATGATAGATATCAGAAAGAGGATAAATGAAATACTGTATGTTATTGACTTGATTTGTAAAACACATACTAAAAAGTCCATGTAGAGATTTTCTATGACATCATCTTCGTAGTCTTCCAGGATGTTCAGCAGACTCCTTGAAACACAGTAAAAGGAACAATATTTAAGATATCTAAGAAGCTTTATGATGTTTACAGTTTGTTCTGACCAGAAATCAGTACCTAAAACCTAAAATATATGTGATTTAAATATATATTAATTTCCTCTTACTCTCCAACACATGGGCTGAATTCTATCATGTCACCCAGTGAAGGCTTTACACCGAGCAGCTTCTTGAACAGAGCCAGTGGGAAGGGTAAGTGTATGATGCAACAGTTGTACAATGCCAATCCACACAGGACCCCAAACTGGAAGTATTTCTGGTTCTTCTGTGTGGCCTGGTGTTGATGGAAGAGACAATTTATATCAGAAAAACAGAAAAGAAATACAATTCCAATTTTTTATAAGGTAGGACCTTAAGATGAAACATTATTTAATTATTACTAGAACTGTTAAAGCTGTGTGACAAAGTTAACGCAATAATAACACGCTAACGCAAATTTGTTTTAACACCACTAATTACTTTAATGCATTAATGCAATCAATATTTCGGAGGTTGTAGCAGGCTCAGTTTTAAAGCTTGAAAATGCTATCATATGAAACTAGAAAACCTAAGGAATCCATTGGTACCAACCATGTCATACTAGCTTGTCGGGAAAGAGGCTAAATAACGCTCCAAACTTACACTCAATTTTGGCGATGAAAAACTATCAGGGACATTTTCAAAGGGGTCCTTTGACCTCTGACCTCAAGATATGTGAATGAAAATGGGTTCTATGAGTACCCACAAGTCTCCCCTTTACAGACATGACCACTTTATGATAATCACATGCAGTTTTGGGCAGGTTATAGTCAAGTCAGCACACTGACACACTGACAGCTGTTGTTGTCTGTTGGGCTTCAGTTTGTCATGTTTTAATTTGAGCATAAATGCTTTGCTTTTTTGTTAAATGCAGTACCTGTGAGGGTTTCTGGAGAATATTTGTCATTGTTTTGTGTTGTTAATTGATTTCCAATAATAAATATTTACATACATTTGCATAAAGCAAGCATATTTGCACACTCCCACGTTAATAAGAGTATTAAATACTTGGCAAATCTCTCTTTAAGGTACATTTTAAACAGATAAAAAATGATAATCACAATTAACTATGGACAATCATGCGATTAATTTCGATTAACTATTTTAATCGATGACAGCCCTTATTATTACATCTTACCATCATAAAGGAATCCATTAAATACAGTGATTTTAAAAAAATATACATTTTCCTGTATGAGGATCTAAAGTCTTACTTTGGAGGGGAACCATGCCAGTGTTTTGGAGTCGTTGAACATGAACATCCCAGATTCAGCTGACACCATCTCGTGAAACACTTCGTAAAAAAAGTCTTTTTTGTAGACCTGATCGACTATAATGTTTTCATCAAAATAAACCTGGAAGACAAAAGGGCACAAACAAAGTTTTCCTCCTGGTACAGTAGCTTACCATACATACATACAAGAGTAACTATACAATAATGCAACATTTTTTTAGTGTGACTCAGATCAAAACTATATGTTTACCACAAGTGGTAACTTGTAGAAGTTGTGAGAAGCAGCAGCCAGTTCTTTAAAGGTGTCTTCCAAAACCGATGCCCGCCTTGGCTTCAGTTCAAAGAGCAGGTCCTGACGCATCGGGAAAACGCATCCTCTAAATTCCCAGAAGTGATGCTTAATAATGCGCTCTATGGCTTCCACCTGGAATACAGTTCAAGTTTAATTTTTCATTGCTTATTATAGCACTTTTGTGTTGTGTAACAGACATCTAACTGCAACCCGTTCTCACTCCCAACTCGTCAAACACCACCATTTGGGAAGCACCCATCGGCATCGGAAACTAACGCACGGAGGCACCCTTTAGCAACAGTATATGACAAACCGGGCTTTCAACTAACTCCAATGTAAATCTACCCACAGCGTTATTTGACGGTTGGAGCAAGTGACGTAGTATTA
>CAKAOH010039441.1:28561-71306 GCA_916701665.1 Sebastiscus tertius | reverse complement strand
TGATAAGACTATTAAATACTTGACAAATCTTCCTTTAAGGTAAATTTTGGAATGGGTTAGTACTGTGTGTTTATTTATTTCTTTATGTATGTATGTATGTATGTATGTATGTATGTATTTATTTATTTTATTTTATTTTATTTTATTTTATTTTATTTTATTTTATTAAGAAGTAGTGCGCTGTTCGTCCTCCTGCCTCCAGGTGTCGCTGCTCCCCGTCACCGCTGTGTCATCATCCTCCACTCCTCCAACACCGCAGAACAAGAAGCAGCGCTACCAGGCGTGCTGCTCAAAGTGCTCAACAACTAAACCTTCAACCTTTATATCCACTAAGAATGATCTTCTAACAGTCAAACTAACGTTATCAATAATGCGAGCGGATTCACCGACCAGACAACAACATTAAGAAGATATTTCACCAGGTACAGAAACTCTAACATCTTCTTCTGCTCTTTTTTCAGGTTTATTTCAAGCTAAGCTAAGCTAATGCTAAGCTAAAATGCTAAGCTAATGCTAATGCTAAGCTGAGGTGTCAACGGCTAAACCTGATGAATGAAACCTCTCTAACTCAATTAAGGGACATTATTTAACATCTCTTACAGTTTGTTTACATTGTGATAGATGTATTTAAATCATATATATTATAAAAAGTATTCTGTATTTAATAAAAACAGCCGCATGTGTCAGCAGGCTAAAGCTAACCTGTGTTATTCTGCTGATGCTGTCAAAGCTAAGCTATTTATTGCTGCTGCTGCTGCTGTGCATTAAATTAGCTCTCCTCTCCACTGTAGGAGCAGACTATCTGATCTATTTCAGTTCACACTAGTCTGTGTCATGCTGTTAGCTTCATGGAGCTAACTTATCTGTGTTGGCATGATGAGGCTAGCATGATGAAACATTGGCAGGAGCCTTGTTCATTCAATCATGCCCACAGTGGAGAGTCTGATAATGACAGATATGAAGATATGGAGGCTTAAATGTGGAGTGGACACTTCTATAATCTACATATGGGTGACAAATTAAAGGAAAAAACAACATTAAGTGTGTTAATATGGAGTAAGAGCCCAGTTTTGCAACTGTATTGAAGGGATGAACACCATTTATCCACAAGATAATTCCTCATTTATATGTTTATTTAATCAGTTAACCTCTGAAGCCCTTTAGGGTGCTGGAAGGTGTGATTCTCCTAGACAGACATACCCAAAATAAATCAAGAATAGCTCCACAACTACCAGGTCTATATGCATGATCTTGGTCTCTATGGATAGGTGAGACCTCAAATAATTCATCCCCAGTGTCAGGAACATTGTGACTGTTACTCTGCCTGGGTAAATTGTGATGAACCAAAGGGAAAATGTACATTTTATCCTTGCCTAAAATGTTTTCTAGATTAAATAACACAAAGCACATAGATTCTACAAAGGTTTTAGTCAGGATAGGACCAGGCGGACTCTCCATTTGGCCACTTGGATACCCAAAGTGTGCCAAATGGGCTTTCTACCTCTTGAAAGTGAATCTGGCTCTAAAATACTTTTGATATCCACTACAGGAGGCTATGTGCCCACAGTGGAGTTTGATAATGACAAATGAAGATAAGGAGGTCTAAATGTGGAGTGGAAACTTTTTTTTTTCCCCTGAAGTTATATTTCTATTATCTACAGATGGCTGACACATTAAAGGAAAAAACAACATTAAGTGTGGTAATATGGAGTCAGACCCCAGTTTCAGTGCTCTTTGCAGAGTCTGTGGAACTGTATTGAAGGGATGAACACCATTCATCCACAAGATAATTCCTTATTTATATGTTTATTTAATTAGTTAACCTCTTAAGCCCTATAGAGTGGGAGAAGGTGTGGTTCTCCTAGACAGACATACCCAAAATAAATCAAGAATAGCTGCACAACTAGCAGGTCTATGTGCATGATCTTGGTCTCTATGGATAGGTGAGAGTATGCCTGAGTAAATTGTGATGAACCAAAGGAAAAATTAACATTTTTAACCTCGCCTAAAATGTTTTCTAGATTTAAATAACACAAAGCACATAGATTCTACAAAGGTTTTAGTCAGGATAGGACCAGGCGGACTCTCCATTTGGCCACTTGGATACCCAAAGTGTGCCAAGTGGGTTTTCTACTTCTTGAAAAGGAATCTGGCTCTAAAATACTCCTACTACAGGAGGCTATGTGCACACAATGGAGCCTTTGGCCATGACATTTACCCCGTGCATCATCATAATCTACCATTGTGCACAGTATAAAATCAATACAAAACACAACTAAATTGTATAATTTTGACTCCAAATGGAATAGTTTTATTATAATAATGAAACATGATCAAGCAAAACTTAGTTAATAACAAATAAGATCAATAACAATGTAAATAAGATAACAAAAAATAATCTAAAGTCAAGTATGTACATTCAATATAAAAACAGTAAAAATACAATTTCTCGTGCGTAACTAAAATATTGAAATCATTGCCAAACAAACATCGTTTGGACCAAATGCACTTGGAGTGTTGTTTTAGTCGTGTTAAGGCCTCGTCTTTTAGAAACAATTCAGAAAAAAGACCACGACAGCATTTTATGATGTTTTTAAAGGCAGTGTTTTAACACACAGCTCAGCCGGTACCGAGTTTGTCAGGTAATAGAGGTTAATCTAACTGAGATCTGCAAAAGAGACGTAAGTACAGCAGACTGATAAACAACATAGTGAGACACAACAGACAGGACATATAGCATCAGACGTCACTAAATCATTTGGTTTTATGGCGGTGGTGGTGGAGAGCATTAATTTACATAAAATCTTCATGGATGTTGAACACAGTTGAGATATGGGAACTGTAAAGGCATTTATTCACATTATTTTCATACTTGTTAAACCAGTCGGAGAGCCTCGGTGACGTCGGAAGCATCTGTAGCTGTCAATATGTCAATTGGTCTCCCATTACATTCATGAAGTGAAACAGCCTCTCTTCTATTCAGATTATTCCTTTAACTTCTCCCCCCGTCTGTATATGTCCTCTGTGTATTTACATTTCGTCCATTTGTGTCTTTTTATCCAGATAATTTGTGATGGCTACTACTGAGATGGAATCTGGTTCTTTGGAAAGCAAACCAGAACATGGTCACATAGACTCTGACTCCAATTATCCACTGAAAGTACTTTACTGTGGAGGTACGGTACATAACGTTCTACTCAGTCTGACATCCTGACTATAGGGAATGGGAATGTGACATCACAGACAGCAAGCTGACACGATTAATCGGTTCGTCGATCAGTAGACTATTTTGATAATTGATTAATCATTTTCAGACATTTTTCAAGCAGAAATAGTGAAAAAATTTCAATATTCTCTGTTTCCAGCCTCTCAAATGAGAGGATTTTCTGCTTTTCTTTGTCATATATCATTGTAAACTAAATATTTTTGGGTATTTGGACTTTTGTTTGAACAAAACAAGACATTTGAAGACCTCACGTTCGACTCTGTGAAGATGTGGAGGCCGTTTTTTGATATCGCCATATTAATTGATAATTAAAATGATTGACAGTTGCAGCTCTAGCCTATATTATATTTCTATTTTGTTCCAGACAACACTAAGTATCATTACTTAATCACATTATATATTATTCTGGTGTATGCTGTTTACATAGTAGACTTGCTGACTCGCTGCTATTAACCGTCACTTTACCTCGTAACTCTGTATTTAATTGCTCTTGTATAGTTTCTATTGGTACCTTTTATTCTAGTTGTGTATACCTGTTATAATATTTGTTTTACTTCTCTATTCATCTGTACTTATTTCGGATCAATACAGGGTTATCTTATATTATTTTATCTTGTTTGTGCCTTTTCAAAATGTGACGATGTGATTTTTTGTTTCTTTGCAGTGTGCTCTCTTCCTACAGAGGTAAGTTTAATTATCAAACAAAAAGAATATTTCTGTTGTCTGACCCAGTTCACTAAAGCACTCCCACATATATACCGTTTGAGATATCAGAATCAGCTTTATTGACCAAATATATGAACACATACGAGGAATTTAACTCTGGTTTACAGGAAAAATAGAAGTAAACATACAGCTAAAAACAAGAGCAACAAAGCTGACCTATAATAAACAAACATAAATATTAAACTGTATATTGAAGCTGTTCTTATAACTGAATCTCTACTGTTGTGTCTGCAGTACTGTGAGTACATGCCTGAGCCGGCCAAATGTAGGCACTGGCTTGAGAAGAACTTTCCAGATGTGTTTGCCAGGATGACTGTAGGTGAGTACCATCTCAGATTTCAGAAAAATATATTTTTCTTCAACTTCGCCAACGTCTTTATGCTGTACTACTAAATATTTGTGCCACATTTTCTGCCAGTATCAAACCGTTCTACTCTTAATCATCGTCTTTCAGCTCTTCATTGAAGCTTTACGATGTTTACAATGAGTGAAATATTAAACCCATCTCTCCAGGTTTGATTGCATCAAATAGATATTTCCTACATAAACACATTTCCCTAAAATTCAAGCAGACATATTTGGTATATGTGGAAACTTTGTGCTGTGGATTTGAACAATGTTTGGCTGCACAGCACGAGTTTGTTATGACTGATCGACCTGCAGGACAGCTGGGTTTAAAAGGTTAAAAATATTGTGATGTTTGATTGTGTTTGTAAGAGTGAAGAAGGTACATTTTCATCTTACTAGAGCCTTGTATCGTTTGCTCACTTACAGTGATTTATTTGGACTGTAACAAAGAGAAATAGGTTTTAATGTCCAGCACAAATCACAGGGTGAAATGGCCACGTTAAAGACCCCAAACGAGCCCTGAAGCTGTGAAAGGAGAGACGTTAATCAGAAAAATGTACATTATTAAAAATACAAACACAAATGTATGGATGTGTACTGTTCAGTCGTTTAAATTCACTATAATGTATCCAGATTACTTCACAATGAGGTCAAATCTTTTCAGGTCTAAAGGTCTGTAGTGACGTCAGACTGGTCAGCAGCATGGCTAGCCTGTAACTAAAAAGAGATGGCAGTGATCCAAAAGATAAGAAGCTCTGTTGCCGGATTGGTTTTAATATTTTCCTCTCGTCTTTCTGAACTACTGGCCCGGCAGCGAACGCACCCAAGCAGGACCTCGGCTCCGGAGAAGCTCCTCCTGCAGGCGAGGAGGAGGAGAAGAAGAAACAGAAGAGAGGTATGTTGTCAAATGTTAATCCAGAATCAACTTTATTAGGCTTATTATAGGATATTATGGTGTTAGTTATACGTTGAAATGTTATTTCTTGGTGTCAAAGCAGAAGAGTTTCCATGCTTAACCTGTCTTGTTTAAATTGTAATCCCCAAAATGTCACTCCCGGTAGATTTGGTGACATTTGCATTCAACACTTCCTGGGATTTTCTTGAGCATGTGAAGCGATTTGAATATTAATAGTGTCTAAAACAGGGTTTGATTTAATGAACTTTACTGCTGTCTGCATTTCAAGATGGAGCTGTGTTGGTTAATTGTGTCGGTGAAACTCCTTTTCTAGTTGTTGTGTGATTATTAGGGCTGTCAATCGATTAAGATATTTAATCGTGATTAATCACATGATTGTCCGTAGCTAATCGCGATGAATTGCAAATTAATCGCACATTTTTTATCTGTTCAAAATGTACCTTAAAGGGAGATATTGTCAAGTAATTAATACTCCAATATGCTTGCTGTATGCAAATGTATGTACTGTATATATTTATCGGAAATCAATTAACAACACACCAGTATCTTCACTCTAGCTTTAAAACTGAGCCCGCTGAGCCCTCTGAAAGATTGTGTGAATGCGTTAAAGAAATTAGTGGCGTTAAAATGAATTAGCGTTAACATTGACAGCCCTAAAGATTATAGTAACATCACAAGCTGTAAGAGGATTAACGCTGTGAGGTTTGATAGACTTAAAGCTGTTTTTTGTTGTTGTTTATTTAAGGTGGAAGAGGCCAGATCAAACAGAAAAAGAAGACGGTGCCTCAGAAAGTCACGATAGCAAAAATCCCAAGAGCCAAGAAAAAATACGTCACAAGGGTGTGTGGCCTGGCAACATTTGGTAAGAGTTATTTCTTATTATTCTCAACGTCGCTCAGTTCTCTTTCTCTTTAATGCTTTATTCTTAACATGACTTCTGTGTTGACTCTTGCAGACATTGAACTTAAAGAGGCTCAGCGATTCTTTGCCCAGAAATTCTCTTGTGGTGCCTCCGTTACAGCAGAGGATGAAATAATCATTCAGGGAGATTTTACAGATGACATCATCGACGTCATTCAGGAGAAGTGGCCTGAGGTGAGCTGTTTGTACATAGATGTGTGTGTGTCTTTAGCGATTTCTCTCTGTTCGTTTATGTACTCGTTTCTCTTTTACCCTCAACTTCAGGCAGAGCTGGCTTTGAATTAGTAATTTTTGCACTGAGCTTGAACCTCTCTGCATCTACGCAGGGATGTTAAAATATGTAAGATAGTTGGCAGGAGGAGAGGAGGCTTTTTGATTGGAGAAGAAAGTGTCTCAAATCTGTCTTTAAAAAAAGAAAAAGGATTTCAGGACAGTTGAAACTGAGAAGGCTTGTTAAAAATATCCATCAGCTGTCCACTGAAAGAAGTTGAGTGAGATAAATACGGGTAGAGCATCAATATATCGTCTGTCTAAATGACGTTGCTGTATTTTATGACAGCTGAACCGGTTTGCAGCTCGATTATAGAGGAGGAGTCCTTAACTAATAAGAGACCCAAACAATAGTTGAATAACAAGTCTGGACTTTAATGTCAACAAATTCCACGAAAAGACTAAAAACCATCAGACTCTGCCTGTGGCTCTCAGCCCCCCCGAGCCCATTGGTTCCTACTGGAGACGTAAATCTTTAAAAATGGGTCACAAATATAAAGTTTAATTTTTAAAAGTGGCTCAGTAATTTGCTAAAACTGCTGCTCAGTGTACTTTTTAACAAACTTTGCTCAAACAGGAGGAAATAGTGACTTGTTGGGGACTACTTTCTGTGGTGGATTAATCCACATTTGGTGTATTTGGTACAACGATTAATCGGTTTAAGTATTTTTTTAAAGAAAAAAAATCACTGATTCTAGCTTCTTAAAAGTGAATATTTTCTGGTTTTATGGACAGTAAACTGAATATCTTTGAGTTGTGGACAAAACAAGACATTTGAGGACGTCATCTTGGGCTTTGAGAAGCACTGATCGACATTTTATAGACCAAACAACTAATCGATTTAATCAAGAAAACAATCGACAGAGTAACCGACAATGAAAGTAACCGTTAGTTGCAGCCTTAGTATGTGGGATTGAGTCAAAATAAACTACAACGTGAGGCTCGTTGATGTGTTTTTAATAGTTTTTGGACATCAATGGAGCTCTTTGGCACAGAGGAAGAAAAGATATCAGTCTTTGGATACCTAGTAGATACAGTCATTGTTGGTTTTGGTCTTTTTTGTGGGATTTACAGGCCCTTTCCACAGCAGCCATGCGACATGTCACTGCAGAGTTAACACAGGTGTAGTTAATAACATAATCGTGGTACTGTTTCATTTAGGTGGTCCAGGATTCTGGTATTGTGCACACTGGCTTTAATGGCTGTGACGCACTAAATAGATCAAATACACCTGTGTTTTCCTTGCTAAGACGTGTCAAAATAACTGCTTTGAAAAATGCCCATTGACAATAAGAACAATATAGAATATCACCAGACTTATAGTGAAACAAACGTCCCTCTCTGTGTCTCTGTGTTGCAGGTGGATGATGAAAGCATCGATGATCTGGGTGAAGTGAAGAAGTGAAGACCAAATATGCACTTTTACTGAAATGGATGTGACCTGTAACAACAACAACAACCTGGCCAAATGTACACATTAAGTCATTTTATACCTATTTTATTTACTGTTCATAAAAAGCTGCGGACTTGGCCACTCACTTGGCATTTTTTTTTTTTTTTTTTTTTAGTTGTTAATAGCTGCTTTCTCTCGTTTGCCAAAGGTGTGGTATGACGTGAATCCCTCCCAAATGTTCTTCACTCAAGCAAAACTGTAGGCTAATAAATTTCAGTCTCCTTCGCCTGTACGCTCTTTTCTTTTCTTAAACGTGTCTATTTTTCAGGAAACATTAAAAAGCATTGTAAGGATGAAGTCACCTGCTTTATCGGAGTCACTTAAATGGCCGCAGGTTACTTGTTTTTCAGGCGTCCCACTCCGTCCCCCATGAGCCTCCTCTGCATAATAGTTTTATAATGAAGCCACATTTCCCCAGACGGAGGACATTTACAGTTGTTTCCACGCTCCTCTGGGGTCAGTACCACTTCCCCAAAGATACCGCTCAGATGTTTGCTCCACTCGTAAATTTGCATGTTTGTCTGAGAGTCGTTTGCATGAAGCGCAAACATGAAGTCACCTGGTGCGGTAATATCTGTGTTGACACTGTGAAGAGCAGCAGGTCGCCACTGTGCTTCACTGAAGATGAATCTCACTCCCTCAGACGAGTGCTGCGCCTTCGACTCTCCCACCCTGGACCAGTATTTGCCTCCGATACTGATCTTGGAGTTCATGTTCGGACTGATGGGGAACTTTGTCGCCCTGTGGATGTTCATCTTTCACATGGACACATGGAAGCCCAACTCCGTGTACCTGACTCACCTGGCCGTCGCCGACTCCATCGTGCTGTTCTGCCTCCCGTTCCGGGCCGACTACTACAGGCGTGGAAAGAACTGGCTGTACGGCGACGCCATGTGTCGCATCCTGCTCTTTCTGCTGGCAGCCAACCGCGCGGCGGGCATCTTCTTCCTCACGGCCGTGGCTGTCGACCGCTACTTCAAGATCGTCCACCCGATGAACCGGATCAACCGGATGGGTCTGGGCTACGCTCTCTGGGTCTCCCTCGGCCTCTGGGGTCTGATTTTTCTCGCCACCGGTTATCTTCTTGCCAACGAGCACTTCTTCTTCAACAGCAACCGCACACAGTGTGAGAGTTTCAACATCTGCATGGGCTTCAGTCCCCTCTCCACCTGGCACAACACTTTCTACGTCACCCAGTTTTTCCTGCCTTCCGCCATCGTCGCTTTCTGCACCGTCAGAATTACGTGGCAGCTGAGAGTCCGGACTATGGACAAGCAGGGGAAAATCAAACGGGCCGTTCAGTTCGTCCTCGCTGTGGCTTTGATTTTTATCATCTGCTTCTTTCCCAGCACTATATCACGCATAGCCGTCTGGATCCTCAAGGCATGGTACGACGAATGCAAATACTTCCGAGAGGCCAACCTGGCGTTCTACACGTCGGTGTGTTTCACCTACTTCAACAGCGTCCTCAACCCCGTCGTGTATTATTTCTCGAGTCCTTCCTTCAGCGGCGCCTTCAACAAGGTCCTGAATAAACTGCTGAGAAGGAACGACGACGACAAAAATCAGACGGATTCATCTGAGAACGACATTTCCACCATCGAGGGTAGACGGCTGTAAAGCCAGGTGCTGTTGCAGGGATATAAAGGACTAGATTATATCAATAATAAAATGTAGAAAAAAGGTTTTGTCACCTAAAATAATAACTAGCAGCTTATTGCTGTGTATATTCATAACAGAAGTGAGTGTTTAGAGTAATTATGAGCCGTTAACAATGGGGAAAAAGTCTTCAGTTGCAACGTAACCTAATCAAATATCACTGCAAATGCTTCTAAAAGCAACAATATCTATCAAATATATGATGTAATGTGTGCATATCCACTTTTTCTTGTTAAAGTAGTTCAAGTAATGCTTTCAATTGTCAATCACATCCACTGGGAACAGCAAACACAGATTTTCTTCCACCCATTAAAACAATATTTACAGCATAAATCAGTTGAACAGCCCGAGGGGAAGTGACTTCATTGTTGTCGTTAAACTGTCAATTAACACACAAACGATACTGGAGTCCATGAGTGAAGCGATCATGCAGGTAAATTCAACCAATAATGGAAAAGCAGTGCATTTTATTTTTTTCAGTTTTCTGTCTTTTTCTGTGCATTTATTATCTCACATTTCCAGTCTTTGTATCCTGTCACATCTTGTTTTCAATAAGTAAATAAAACATTAGAATAACCAACATAAATCACATATTACTGTTTGTGCCATTTTTGAAAAATATTTTTTAATTGCAGTGAATACATATAATAATATATAAATGCTATAAAATGAGAATAAAAGAGGAGCAAGGACATCAAAATAAGGGGCATAGTGATGAAAAAACTAATTTCTAAGCCAAAAGAGGGTTACTATTTCTCCACTTGCTACAATGGATATAATTATCCATAAGAATGATCATATTAATCAGATCAGAAATGGATCTTTGAATTAAATTATAAAAATATGAAAAATGTCATTTAACATAAGTGATAACATTTATTTATATATAAATAAATATTATCACCTATGTATGTATGTATGTATGTATGTATATATAAATATATATATGTGTATGTATGTATATATATATGTATGTATATATATGTGTGTGTATATATGTATATATGTACATATATTTATATATATATTATATATATATACCTCCTGTAAGTCATAATGAGAAACTTTCTCAAAATAATGACAATATCTCGAAATAAGGACTAAATATCTAAAAGATAATGACTGTCTTATCTCAAAATAATGAGAAGTCATTATTTTGCAATTCTAAGTACTTATTTTGTGATATAAATTCATTATTTCTGTTTTTATATACAGCACTTTTAAAGATGTGATTGCTTTTATACTGCTTTACTCTGTTAATATCCTGTCATCCACTTTTTATTGCGCTGCACCATCGCACTTTGTTCACTGTGTGACGTTCTATGTTTGTGACTGTTTTTTTATGTCTGTGTTTGCACTTTGGTCCGTGAGCAACGACATTTCGTTTTAACCGTGTACTTTGTATGTGGAAAAATGACAATAAAGTTGAACTTAACGTAACTTGTTATTTCGAGAAAGTTTGTCATTATAATGATTTAAAGGATAATTTTTTATTCATCACAAGGCTAAGTTTTCATTTGGTGCTCTGAATTCCGAGCTAACGGTTTGGGTCCCTGAAGGCAGCCTTAGTTCCCAGGATGACGTCATGGGGCTGGGCTGTTAGAGAAGAAGAGCTGGAGAACAACATCATGAAACATCATGTTTAACTAACGGTTTAAAGATCCTCTCATCCTCCAGAACCTCCTCTACTGAGACTCTGTTCACCTCCAGAGAACAAGGTAACTCCTCTCACACAGACCTGCTGTTATTCAGATCTAACGGCGCCTCTGTGGGCGTTTAGTGTTCCTGTTGGGATGCTAACTGAAGCTAACTAGCTAGCATCACCTAGCATTCCAACAGAGACCAAAACCTCTAAACATTACACACTAAAATAAACATTAGACACTAAAATACACATATAAAGGAGGAAGATTACACTCTGTGAGTTAGTTTCTCAGAATAATGACTTAGTTTCTCAAAATAATGACTTAGTATGTTGAAATAGTGACATCATATCTCAATAATGAGAATCTTTGTTGGAATAGTGACATCATATCTCAGAATAATGACATCATATCTTGAAATAGTGACATCATATCTCAGAATAATGACATCATATCTTGAAATAGTGACATCATATCTCAAAATACTGAGACATTTTGTCAAAAATAATGACTTAATATATTGAAATAATGACATCATATCTCAAAATAACGAGAAACTGTCAGAATAATGACTTAGTATCTCAAAATAATGACTTATTATCTTGAAATAGTGACATCATATCTCAAAATAATGAGAAACTTTGTCAAAATAATGACTTAGTATCTCAAAATAATGACTTATTATCTTGAAATAGTGACTTACTTTCTCAAAATAATGACTTAATTTCTTGAAATAGTGACATCATATCTCAAAATAATGAGACACTGTCAAAATAATGACTTAATATCTCAGAATAATGACTTAATATCTCAAAATAATGACTTAATATATTGAAATAATGACTTACTTTCTCAAAATAATGACTTAGTTTCTTGAAATAATGACATCATATCTCAAAATAATGAGAAACTTTGTCAGAATAATGACTTAGTATCTCAAAATAATGAGAAACTTAGTCAGAATAATGACTTAGTATCTCATAATAATGACTTAGTATCTCATAATAATGACTTAGTTTAATATGCGATAACATGTTTGGTTAAAGTCATTTTGACATTAAATGCATAGGATGTTTAGAAAAAGTGTTCACACCTAAAGTTAACTGAGACAAGTAGAATGCGCCTCAAACACAACACGGGCCAGCCTCATCATCTGGTGTAATAATGATATAATCTGTACATTTAATGGTTAAGATATATATGTGATATGCTAAAGATAAAAGAGACAGAGATGCTCCCAGAGAGCCAGGATCTGACCGCTCTAGGTGTGCTGGTTGTTTTGGTCTGGCAGCAGCAGGCTGGGCGGAGGAGGAGCAGCGTGAGGTAATGTTACAGGAGACATAGCTTCTCATGTTACCTGCTCCTCATTTACATCATGGGATCCGCCTGAAACACACTCTTTTAGAGAGTTCAGCACCTGCAACACTGTCAGTGGTGGAAGATCAGATCTTTTCTCTTATGTAAAAGTACTAATACCACACTGTGAAAATACTCCACTACAATTAAAATCCTGCATTCAAAACCTTATTGAAGTAAAAGTATGAAACACATAAATGTACTTCAAGTATGAAAAGAAAAGTATAATAATACTTACTTATCTCAAAATAATGACTTAGTTTATCTCATAATAATGACTTAGTTTTTCGAAATAATGACTTAATATGACAAAATAATGACTTAGTATCTTGAAATAGTGACATCATATCTCAGAATAATGAGAAATGTTGTCAAAATAATGACGTAGTATCTCAAAATAATGATTTAGTATCTCAAAATAATGACGTAGTATCTCAAAATAATGATTTATTATCTCAAAATAATGACATAGTATCTCAAAATAATGATTTAGTATCTCAAAATAATGACATAGTATCTCAAAATAATGATTTAGTATCTCAAAATAATGATTTAGTATCTCAAAATAATGACGTAGTATCTCAAAATAATGATTTAGTATCTCAAAATAATGACTTAGTTTCTCAAAATAATTACTTAGTATCTCAGAATAATGACTTCTTATCTCATAATAATGATCTAGTATCTCAAAATAATGACTTCATTTTTCGAAATAATGACTTAATATGACAAAATAATGACTTAGTATCTTGAAATAGTGACATCATATCTCAAAAATAATGAGGAACTTTGTCAAAATAATGACATATCTCATAATAATGACTTAATTTCTCAAAATAATGAGTTAATATTTCAAAATGATGACATAGGAGACTTTTCTCAACATATAAAGAAGCACTTCATCCTTCAGTTTATCACATGGCAATGATGCATGGATTCCACTGGACAGGATGTGGATTACAAATTATCAGATAAGATATTATGAACTTGACTGTCCCGAGGGGAAATAGTGCCGCACACAGCAACTGTACAGACTGTACAGTAGTACATCAAAAACAGAAGAACAAGATATGCAAAACATTGCACATGCCCTGAGAGATAAAAGATATAAATACATGCGGCATTATAAAATCAAGAGTGAATCATAAACCTGTAACACATAAAACTAAGTTCAACAGTGCCTCTTTCCTATGAACTACAAAAGCAAGGATTAACCTTGTTGTAGTGTTGTCGACGTTCAGAGGACAGAAAGCTTGAAGAGGTTATTTTTACATTTACTGAAGGCAGTAGTTTGTATACAGAATACAGCGTTTGTAATCTCTAAAGTAACTAAAGCTGCATAAGAAAGTAGCATAAGATGGAAATACTTGGAATTTAAATTCCTGTTTAAGTTTTGACCAATTTGTGGCTTCATTAAAAAGGTTCACACTTGAATTGTAATTCATGTTAATTATGAAGATTTTTTTACCAAGTTGCTTGTGTATGATTAATTATTTTAATAATAAATAATAATAATTAAAAAAATAAAATAAAAAATATACATATTTGTTTATTTATTTTAAATGTTATATATATTTGTTTATTATTTAAAATTATATATATATGTATATTTATTTGTTTTTAATTATATATATATAGATTTATTTATTATCAATTATATATATATATATATACATACATATATATTTTTTATTTTATGTATATGTATTTATTTGTTAGGAAATTATTATATTATCATTATATTATATTTTATTTATTATCATATATATTATAAATTATTATAAATTATTTTAACTGATATTGCAATTGTGATATGATTTGCAATATTAGAGGGAATGATCCTTTTTGCTTTATTTATTCTCATTTTCATTGAAAAACATATTAAAATAATTATGTTGTGATTTTTAAATGGTATTTTGACACAATTTTCACCTTTGAGAATCACTGTGATTTCCTCCTCATCCTGCGATTAGAAACATGGCAGTAGGTCATATTGTGATTTGGATAAAATGTTGATTAATTGTGCAGACAGGAGCTGGAAATGTCATTTGTCCATCCTAAATTTGTATAACGTGAATCAGTTATATTTCCCTTTTATTGATGATTTAATTTCCTACAAAAATAACATATTTTTCTTGTGACATACAAAACAATAAAGGAGATATGACATTTCCAGAGTTGCAAATTATGGATAAATGGATTAAAACTTTTTTTTTTATCAAGCAACAGACCCATTTTATTAAAAAACAGGTTTTTGTAAATATTTCCAGGTATTTATTTTTCATAAAAAACAGATGGGTGACTCAAATGTAGAGGCACAAACTGGAGCTGTATTGTTCCTCTGTTACTGATAATTTGGTTAAACACAAATTGATTTAGGATCATGTACAGCCACAGGAAACAGGACAGGTAAATAAACCACAAACCAACGGAGACACAATTTACATGCAGCTTCCCCCTGTTAGTAATTCAAGTACGCCTTTTCAAAGAGTATCTGTGGTAATGCAGTCGTAGTAAACAAAGTTTACTACGACTGCACGTCATTTGGGAATGAAGACTAACAGCAACAATAATAATAAACTTTATTTGTATGGAACCTTTTATACAGGGAAATGCAGCTCAAAGTGCTGAACAATAAAGACATTACATGCGCTGAGTGCTTCACATGAAAATGAACATAAAACCATGTTGTAAACATTAAGATGGAAAATAAAACCAGAAAAAAACACATTATAAAAGATCAAATTATCGACCCAAACAATCTGCTCAACAGCAAACTGTGGGTTCCTCACTCTACAACTACTACTACTACTAACTACTAACTACTAACTACTAACTACTAACTACTACCTCTCTGCTGCAGGCTAGAGGCTCCAGCTATAAGCACCGAGCTGTCGGTGGTCGAGTTGCATTGTGGGTAATGTAGGCGCCAGGGTTTGACAAGGAATAAAAAATAAAATATGTCTGGTTCTGCTGCATCAATTTGATTGTTTTTTACTGTTGGATGCTAAATCGGTGGAGTAAAAAATATTATATTTGCCTCTGACATGTAAGTTGAATCGAATAGAAATACATAACTCAAGTAAAGTACCTCAAACATGTAGTTAAGTACAGTATTTGAGTGAATGTACTTAGTTTCATTCCACCGCTGAACTAGTTTTTGTTCAGTTTTTTTTCAGCTGTAAACGGCGTTTGTCCGAGCTCAATTTGTATAACGTGAACCAACATTTTAGTGTCAGTTATACAGTTATATTTCCCTTTTATTGATGATTTCTTCACACAAAACATTACATTTTCTTGTGACATTTCCGGAGTTGCTTATTATGGATAAATGGATTAAACATTTTTTTTATAAAGCAGCAGATCAAAAAAAGAAATCTAAATATTTCCAGGTATTTATTTTTCATAAAAACAGATGTGTTAGCTCTGTGACTTGAATGTAGAGGCACAAACTGGAGCTGTATTGTTCCTCTGTTAGTGATAATTTGGTTAAACACAAATTGATTTAGGAACATGTACAACCACAGGAAACAAGAGAGGTAAATAAACCACAAACCAACGGAGACGCAATTTACATGCAGCTTCCCCCAGTTGGTAATAATTCATTGTCAAAGAGTACCTGTGATACTGTAGGTGTGTAAACAAAGTCTACTATGCTGTTTCTGAAAGGGGAACGTCCCTGAATTCATATATAGAAGTCTGTTTACAGGTCTTGGGGAGCACTACTGCATATGTGGAAAATAGTTTTAAAGAGCTTTTTGTGGCTTGAGGCGCGTCATTTGGGAATGAAGACTCACATGAACAATAATAATAAAATGCAGCTCAAAGTGCTTAACAATAAAGACATGAGTGCTTCACATGAAAATGAACATAAAACCATATTAAAAACATTAAGATGGAAAAGAAGTGGAGTCTGTGAATTATCTTAAATTGTAATAATCCATGTCTCACTCAGATAGATGTTGAATGGATCTGTTCAATTGCAAACCGCCAAACTTTATCTGAAATATCAGCTCCAAGGTCTTTACCCCCTTGTTCCCTGATGATGGTTCAGTGAAGGCGATGCCACCCTTTGAACTTCACTGTACGATCTAGACATCAGACAACGTTCAAGAGGATCCAAATCTAAACATTCCTCAATCCAAGCATCTATCGGGTGAGATGGGAAGGAAACAAAAAGCTTTTTGACAAGTACGCACTTGCAAATACCTGAAAAAATGAGGTTTAGGTATGTCATGTTCTCTAACGATGTGCTCAAAAGACATAAAGTTATTATTTTGGAAAAGATCCCTTATGCGCTGTAGCCCCTTCCTGAACCTGCTGCATCAATTTGATCATTTCTATAAAACCGTTCTTAGATGCTAAATCGGTAGCAGTCCTCTTTAAGTGTAGAGCGTGATATGTTGAAACGCAGCCTTTACTGTGTGAAACATAACATCCCTCTTGACCTAGTTGCACTCAGAGTGAATCATCAGCTTTATGAGTAAAATGGCGCCGTGGTCAGGCTGCTGCCCGACACCTACACGCAGGACAAGACCTGCGGGGAGAGAGAGAGAGAGAGAGAGAGAGAGAGAGAGAGAGAGAGAGGTTTTACTTTAGTGTCTGGGCTGGGAAATCAGCAGCACTTTATTTGATAAGTGCCATAATTGCAAAAGGCGTTTGTCTTTATGGCATGTAGACATTTACACATGACACAAGGTCAGCTGGGCATCACATTTATTACATGGGTGGTAATAAACAGCAGGAGGTGTCTGGAGAGTGTCATTTATATAGCAGGAGTGGGTATAGTACAGAGCTTAGAAAAAGTATTCCCTTCCCTTTTACTGAAGCAAAGTAGATTTTTATCGGTCAACAGAAAAATAATCTATTTTGATAATTCATCACATCTTTTTATGTATTTTTTTTCAAGCAAAAGTGCCTTAAATTATAAGGCAATTATAATCACATATGTTTATATCACATGGTACAATAAACATAGTAAGATAAAGAAAAAACAAGTATTATAAAAGTCAAGAATCTAACATCTAAAATAGAAATTTTTACAATTAAAAAAAACGTGCAGCTATTTTTCACCATTTTCTGACATTTTATGGTCAAAAAATGAATTAGGTAATTAATTATAAGCAGGTTAATTGATTTGATAATTGATTATACATCCTTTTATATATATTTTTTCAAACAAAAGGGCCTTAAATTATAAGGCAATTATAATCACATACAAGATATTTGCCTTGATATTTTGGCACAATAAACATAGTAAGATAAAAGATAAAACAAGTATTATAAAAGTCAAGAATCTAAAATAGACATTTTTACAATTAAAAAAACTTTTTTAGATTTTTTTTTTTTTTTAAATATATGTTTTTAAAATTATCTAATTTTTCGCTCTTTTCTGACATTTTATGGTCTAAACAGTTAATTAATTAATCAAGAAAATAACCAGTAGGTTAATCAATAATGAAAATAATCGTCAGTTGCTGCCCTGATGAAGATCAACTTGCAGACACTCTCACATTTCAGAGTCGGCTACTAGACAGCGACCTTTCTAATGTTTTTTATTTATTTAAGTTTCTACTTAAAACTTCATTACCAAGCAAATAAATAAATAAACGCTGAGTAAATATCGACTATAATGATGTTCAAGTCTCTGCAAGTGGTCAGCAGCAATACATGACTTATAGTTAACAGAATAAAACATGTTTATAGCAGCTCATATTACTGATATTTGTGTACTATTCCACCAAATTGTTGATGTTTTATATTTCCGATCTTGTTTTGCAGTTCCTTCCCATCACATTGGGACTTTATATGGGGTGGTGGGGAAGGCCTAGTCCCCCACCTTGATCAGGTCCCCGCCTAACCAGGCAGCCATGGACAAACAAGGAGCCATGAGTACGCCAGGCAAGGTCAGCGGGCTCAAACCCCCCAGCAAAATAGTCCGTCCATCTGGGGTGCCATCAAAGACGTCTCCATCCTCTGGTAGGAGTCATTAATTAGATATATAAATATATATCAGTGAAGTATTACGTTAATAAAACATAATTGTGTGCAGGTGCTCCAAAGCCAGTCCCTCCAGAGAAGTCTCCCGGCGGCGTGACCTCCCCGACCCAGGACGGAAGCGCCGACTTCCAGGTCGGAGAGAAGGTCTGGGTCAACGGCAACAAGCCCGGCTACGTGCAGTTCATCGGGGGCACGCAGTTTGCTCCCGGGCAGTGGGCGGGGATCGTGCTGGATGAGCCCATCGGGAAGAACGACGGGTCGGTGGCGGGGGTCCGGTACTTCCAGTGTGAGGATGGGAAGGGGATTTTCACGAGGCCTTCAAAGCTGTCCAAGACTGCACTGCCTGAGAAGGAGGCCAACGGGGGGCAGGCCAGTCCAGTACCAGCACCAGCACCAGCAGCAGCACCAGAACCAGCAGCAGCACCAGCAGCCTCTGCAACAAGCGAGCCTGCGCCTGCTGGCACTCCCGCACCTGGTAACATGATGCAGCTCATTTCTCAGTGAAAACATGGATACCTTCTGTGTGTTGTTCAGTGAAGGAAAGACGTTTTTATTTGTTCTTAGCTCAAGGCACCGGCATTAGGACTGCACTCAACAGAATGCTCACATCCAGCGAGTCGGTATCTAACGTCTCCGACACCGAATCCATGAAGAAGAGGAGGGAGCTGCGGCTGGCAGACCGCGTGCTGGTAAGAAACAAGTTCAACACTACTTTCAAAGTGGCTGTACTGTTCACACAACACAACGTGCTGTCTTCAGGAGTCTTTAAAGGGACTCTTTGTAAGAATCAGAAATGTCTTGTTAACAGCTTCACCTGTGTCCGTTAAGTCAACTAAAGTCAGCGTCCTGTTGCTGGTGCTTGTGCTCGCTCTACATAGACATGAAGGAGCATCACTCAAAACAGTGAGGAGACACACGTCAGCTAAAAGCACAATATCACTCTATATTTCAGCTTCTTGGCAGTAATGTTAGCTGACCAGATCAAGGTCTCTCCATGAATCAATGCTGATCCTAGTGTTGGCTTTTCCTGCCTCAGCCTCCCGACCACGGCCGGAGGGAACAGGGGAGACACCAGAGTTTTGGTCGGAGACGATAAGACGTAGATAGACGTTTCTCTCTGCGGAGCTCCGTCACTTCACAAGACACGGGGAAACCTCTGTTGGTCTGGAGGAGCTGCAGCAGTTATTTCTGACCAAACATCCACTGTACATTCACTAGATATTCTCAGAGCTAAACTAACTCTTCTGCAGTGTGGAGTGAGCAGCATGCACGTGAGAGTGGAGCGAAATAGCGATGAACGAGCGTGGTGTGTGAGTGAAGGCAGGCAGGCTGGCAGAGGAGCAGAGGAGCAGAGACTCCGGTCCTGGAGACCAAAGCTACGGTCTCCCCCGCGTCCTCCGACCGCGGCCAACATTGTTTAACAGACGGGCTTCACTAGATACAACCAAGAGGTTTTGGTGCTTCTGTGTAGTTTGTGTTGGAGTCTGAGTCTGAACAGCGTAGCCACACGCGAGCGCGCATGAGACACCGACCCGCAATGATTTATACGTGTAAGAAGTTACAAGCAGTCCCTTTAAGTCGTTGTGGTTTTCATGGCGACAGGAGGTCACACACTAAAAGATCTTTCATCAGGATGAATCCCCGATGAGGTCTCCAAACCCCGTTTTGTTTTCACGAAAACACGCGTTAGAAGTGGTGTTGGGCGGTATACCGGTTTCATCGCTGTGTCACGTTCGGCTACGGCGTGGATTTTGCATTGCACACACACACAAGGGAGATACAACACCCGATAAACTACGTCACACCCACACAGGATGTCTTCGGTTACGTACAGGCTACCGCCGTTCGTCGCAAAGAGCCCTTTTACTTTTCATTTCAGTGCCCATATTAACAGGTTAGAGCAGCGCGGCTGCAGCTGCTTGAACACGTGTGTGGCGTCCACACTGTCAGCCATCAACAGATCGTTTCCACCGTCTACTTTGGCTGAGAACTGGACGCATCTCGTGGAAAAAAATAGGCAACACACGGCACATCCCTTAGATGAGCCGCCCGCAGCCGGCAAAAACAGACGTTCTGCACCGGAAAGGACATTTCAAAGGAGAACATACTAGCTGTAGGATTGTTGTCAGAGGAGCCAGTATTTCAATTTAGCATGTTTCCTTAATCTCTGATGACATATCATGGTCATTTTATGATTTATTACTGTAAATATATTACATATCGGTCCTTTACTTGCAAATAGAGAAATCAAGAGCACAGTAAATCAAAGTTATTTGGATTCTTTTTGGTTTTGTGTGCAGGTTGGTGGTAACAAGGCAGGAGTAGTGCGGTTTCTGGGAGAGACAGACTTTGCCAAGGGGGAGTGGTGTGGAGTGGAACTAGATGAACCGCTTGGCAAGAATGATGGAGCCGTAGCAGGGACCAGGTAACGAAGGACACATGTGTAATATCTGTTTTAACACAATCATACATCGTAAAGAAAATGTTCCTAAAGCAGCTGTCAGTGCTGAGGGTTCAGTTGGTGCCTGTTCTCCTCTCAGATACTTCCAGTGCATGCCCAGGTACGGCCTGTTTGCTCCGGCCCACAAGGTGACGCGTATCGGCTTCCCGTGCACCACGCCGACAAAGGCGAAGAGCTCACGGAGGAAGTCCACCCTCAAGAGGAGCCCGAGTGCTTCCTCCATCAGCTCGCTCAGCTCCGCCACCTCCTCCATCAGCGGCAAACCCAGCCGAGCAGGACTGGTGAGACCATCCAACGCTACGGGGTCATAAAATACATCCCCAAAACCTTACTGAGAGTCAAAGCTGAAGTGAAGATTTGGATTTTCTATCAAACATGAGTTTTAAATCTTTCCAGCTGACGGAGACATCTGCTCGGTACGCTCGTAAGATCTCCGGCACCACGGCGCTGCAGGAGGCTCTGAAGGAGAAGCAGCAGCACATCGAACAGCTGCTATTGGAGCGAGACCTGGAGAGATGCGAGGTGGCGAAGGCTGTGAGCCATTCAGGAGAGGTGCAGCAGGAGATGGTTCTGCTGAGGAAAGGACGGGATCAGGTCAGATATGTCAACACAGAACACAGGCAAATGATGATATTAGGGCTGTCAAAGTTAACGTGATAGTAACGTGTTAAAGCAAATTCGCTTTAACGCCACTAATTTCCTTAACGCATTAATGCAACTTGTGATTTTTAGGTTGTAGCGGGCTCATTTAAAGCTAGAGTGAAGATACTGGCATCATATGAAACTAGGAAACCTGATGAATCCATCGGTACCAACCATGCCAGAGTAGCTTGTCATGAAGGAGGTTAAATAACGCTCCAAACTTACGCTAAATTTTGACGAGGAAAAACTGCCATAACCATTTTCAAAGGGGTCCCTTGACCTCTGACCTCCAGATCAGTGAATGTAAATGGGTTCTATGGGTACCCACGAGTCTCCCCTTTACAGACATGCCCACTTTATGATAATCACATGCAGTTTGGGGCAAGTCATAGTCAAGTCAGCACACTGACACACTGACAGCTGTTGTTGTCTGGTCTAAATGTCTGTGATTGGAGCTTAATGTGCAGTCATTGCCACCTAATCTTTGGTGTGCGTTCACCAAGTCAACTCGAAGAGTTCTTCATTCTGTGTGTTTATAGTACGCAGTGGAGATGGAGGCAAAGTTGGATCAGCTGCGTTCGCTGGTGGAGGCGGCAGATCGAGACAAAGTGGAGCTGCTCAACCAGCTGGAGGAGGAGAAGAGGTGAGTCTGAGGCTACAGCCACATTAATACGTTTATGCCGATCGTCCACACGACTCCAGCCTCTACAACAACGACGTTTGAAAACGCTCCCGACCCCGTTTTAGTTTTAAAACTCTGGGGTTGCGTTTTAGTCTGGACGGACCGAAACGGAGACCTTTAAACACGATGACGCAGACCCCCACGGTCACTTCTTGATTGGGTTTTATCAGTCACAACGTGTTCTTCCCTGATTCGCCCCTATAACATGAACCTTTTCCGGAAGAAAACAAGCGTTGAACGCCTCATACTCGCGTATTACTTTCAGTAACAGCTCCACCTCGTCATTGCTGTTCTTCCTTCGTAGTATTTTCTGCAACGAACCGCACTGCTTCGTGTTGATGACATGACTGGTCATGTGATATGCCTTCTCAGGCGTGGTAGTGTGGACGGAGATTAATTCTGAAACGGCCCTAAAACGCTTGTCTGGACGGACATCGTTTTCGTTTTGAAACGCCGTTTTAAAATGAAAGGTATTAGTGTGGATGTAGTCTGACTCTACCTGTAGCCTGCACATGATTCTGCTTACGGACGCCATCAAAGTCAGGGCAGTGGACAACAGGTCTCACATTGTGACTATATAATATGTACATTTTGAGGACATTTTTTGATTGTCCCTGTTTGACAGAAAAGTGGAAGATCTGCAGTTTAGTGTGGAAGAGGCCTGCATCACCAGAGGAGACCTGGAGGTAACGTTTGCTTATATAATCTGGTTCTCAATTAAACATATTCTCTCACTCACTCCGGCTCTAAAGCTCCCTCTCGTCAGGCTGAATTCATTTATGAAATTCACGTGTGAATTATTGACAAACTAGATGGATAGTTGAATAACTTATTTTACATTAAAGGGATAGTTCAGGTGTTTATAAGTGGGGTTGTATGAGGTACTTCTCCATAGCCAGTGTATTACCTACAGTAGATGGAGTTTGGAGAAACCAAAGTACCAGTACCAGCACGGGAGCAAAGCAATAGACACCTAAAAAAATCAGTTTAAGTGTACGCTATATTTATATTTTCACCGCTTTACCTCGCCATCAGGCAGCCCTTTCTGACGGGGAACTGAAGCCGTTATCCATGCTCTCTTCAAAGCCACCAGACTCCATTCACAAGAACAGTAATTTTACCTCTCAGAACACAGGAGTTGCCAGTCTACCGCTGCATCGATCGGTTAGTTTGTTAGTGTTATCACGAAAAAAAGCGTCCGATACCACCCAAAATTCGGGATCGGGTATCGGCGAGTACCTCAGTCTGTGCACCGATCCGATACCATCATTTATTAACCCAGAAAAAAAATCAACATGTTTAACCAGAAACCAATTCTTCTTCTTCTTCGCCGCTCCAAAACAGCAGCCTTCACTGTGCTGTCGTCCTGGATGTATCATGGCTGCCACCTGCAACGACATGTTTTAGAGCAGTGAAGAAGAACTGATTGCAGGTAGTTTGTCACGTGACGATAGCAAACAACAACAGTGCGGTGCTAGTGGAGAGTGTAACGGTAGTCAGAGCGAGGAAAATGTCAGCCATGTGGCAACATTTATGGTATCAGAATGGTACTCGGTATCGGCCAAGTTCAGGGATCGGTCTCGGAAAGGAAAAAATGTTATTGGAACATCTCTATCTTTAAAACACCAAAGTCACGCCATAGCAGAAAACCAACTGACCGATCGATGCAGCGGTAGACCAGCAACTCCTGTGATCTGAGAGGTAAAATTACTGTTTTTGTGAATGGAGTCTGGTGGCTTTGAAGAGAGCATGGATAACGGCATCAGTTCCCGTCGGAAAGGGCTGTCTGATGGCGAGGTAAAGGGGTGAAAATATTCTAAATATAGCGTAAACTTAAACTGATATTTATTTTTTTAGGTGTCTAAAATCCGTCCACAGCAGTACGTTGCTTTGCTCCCGTGCTGGTACACTGAGAAACACCCAAACTATCCCTTTAAGCCTTCCTGTTAACGTTCTAATGAGCAGCTGAGCTCTTTTGTTTCTACTTGCTCTGTTCATATTTTGTTTAGTGACTTTAAAATGCTACTCTGCCGCTTTGCATTTTCATCTAAAAAGTAAGAACTGATGATTCAATCAATCATTCTGTCTGAGGTTTTTCCCTTTTTCCTGCACTCTTTGAATCATTCATCTGCTTTCTTGTTCAGATTCTTCCTGCTCCTTTCATTTATTCATTCATGCTTAATTCACTCACCATCTTCCTCTCAGATTCCTCCACTTACACGACCATCCTCTCGTCACACGCCTGTTCTTGAAAGCTGTGTTTGTCTTGCCTCGCCTTCAGTCTTCTTACATGCCTCCATCTTCCTCTTCTTGTCTGCATCTTCTTCACTCTTCAGAGGAAATTAGCCTCCTTCAAAGTGCTGGAATACAAGCAAACAAGTGTTAAACAGAAGATGGAAAGTCAGAATGAGATGATTGAGATCATTAACTCCTGATATTCCCGTCAGAGCAGAATAACAATCTTTTCCTTTGTTCACAAATGCTGGAGACCGTCAGAGCTTTCTTACTTACTGGCCCTTCTCTTTAATCTTCTGTTTCGTGGCACACAAAGCTGGCATGTCAGTGTTGCATTGGTGTTTGTTCTCCTTCTCTTCCTGCTCTCTCTTACTAACAGACGCAGACCAGACTGGAGCATGCCCACATAAAGGAGCTTGAGCAGAGCCTGCTCTTTGAAAAGACCAAAGCTGAAAAACTCCAGAGGGATTTAGAGGACACTAGGGTAATGCTGGCAGCCCCAGTCCCACAGCAGGACTGAGTGATGTGCTTTTCAACCCCCAGTGGGTTTAATAACGATGACACAGCATATATTGAGGGAACCACGGTGTGCAAACATTATGCAAATTCTCAGATTTATCACAGGTTGTCCACGATTAGCCCGTATATTGGGACATTAACATCTCATCGGCCTTGAGCTTTTCTAATCTCCAGGTCTATCTCTCTGAAAATGATGCATGTGTGCATGCATTTGTTTTAAAAGATAGTCTGGAAATGCCTGTGCTTTTGACGATGCCAGCCATCATTTTTCTTCTGCAGCAAATCCCATGAAAAGACCAAAACCAACAACGTGTTAGTCTGTCTTTTAATACTTTTCCTATATGTCAAACACTAAAGATGTAAACTTTAAAAAACAGCTCACAAATATATAGTTTCAGGTTTAAAAAACCTCCTAAAACAGCTGCTCACTTTAGTTTTTAATCAAACTAACAGGAGGAAATAGTGCATTTTGTTGGGGACTATTTTCAGCGGCGGATTAATCCACATGTGGTGCTCCAGTTAGTGACAGCGGGACGGTGTATGAGGGATTGAGTCTAAATAAACTACAGTGTGTATGTTCATGAATCATGGTGATGAAGGATGAATGTCACCGAATGCAACAGTGTGAGCCACACGCCGATTTAGCATCTGTTCACCAAACTCCATGAGCAAATCTTGCATTTTAAAGCTGGTACGCTCTCCAGAAAAATAACATTCGTGGAAGAACATAAACTTAAACGTTACTGCATATAATACAATCTTCTTACTAATTCGGGATAGAAATGATCCTCAGTGATGCTCTATTTTATTAAAAATCGTCCATCTTTCGTGGTCAGTGCGGAAGTAACGAGGCTACTAATTATGACGCTGCATTGATTACAGGTAATTTACATTACTGTCAACAAATCATGGCTCATTTATGTGTTTTTAATGGAACTAATAAGAAGCGGCTGTAGTCACTGTGACGTTATATTGGTTTGAGGGCTACGGTTTTCAAGCCTCAAGTTTGGCATTTTGGCCGTGGCCAAATAAGAAATTTTTTAGGTGACCAAAAAGGTTATAATTAACTTTCATGACCTGAAAACACACTGTGAAAGGTTTAAAGTTGTAAGACGAAAACACGGACAACTCCCCGCCGTGGTAGCGACCTGTCAATCACAAGGTAGCCCCGCCCTAAAGCATCCCCTGCTTTATGGTCTATCTGACTCTAAATGGGACCATAATTTACTAAATGAACATCATGCTGTATTGAAGAAGACTTGAAACTAGAGATTGAGACCATAAACTCATGTTTACAATGTTTACTGAGGGAATAAATCAAGAGAGAAGTAGGCTCACTTCCTCACAGACTTCTATACAGTCAGACTTCTTTTTGTAACCAGAGGAGTCGCCCCCTGCTGGCTGGTAGAGAGAATGCAGGTTTAAGACACTTCAGCATTGGCTTCACTTCTCAGACCCGGAGGTTGTTGCCTGAATGACACAGAGGAAGAAGAAGATATATCAGACTTTCATACACAGATAATACATTCATTGTTGGTTTTGGTCTTTTCATGGGACTTATTGACAATAAGAAAAATGTAGAACACTGCTCTCCTTTATCCTTTAACCAGAAGCTTTGACTCGTCTTTCTGCTGGAATAAGACGATGAGTCCCGACTTGCACCATAGCCTCTGTCAGTGGTTGAAACGTTTCTCTGGTCCTCCTGTGGAGAGGATTCTCCTTCTGTATCCATTCAAAATAAGTTTTATTTTAGCCTGTTTAGATATTAGAAGGACGATATGAGGTTTACAGGCTCAGGGTTTTTCTTGCGTGTGTTTCAGATCCAAAAAAAAACAATTAGTAATGCTCAGGTTTCTGTCCAGATGTAGGGGTGTCCTTTTAGTTTGTTATTTATTTTATTATACTGAAATGTTCAGGAGTCATACTTAAATAGCTTTATTCTAATATAGAGTAAAAATGTTGTTTTTATTGGTTTTACTTTTTTTTGTGATCAAATTTTATTGGTTTTAAAAATATGCTTTGGAATTTATTAACAAAAACGAAAGAAAAAATTACTACAACAACCTAAACCATAATAAATAAAATAATATGTACATATAATAGCAGATAGTAACTTTATTTTGAAAAACAAAGGAGAAAAAAAGGTAATAATAATAATAATAATAATAATAATAATAAAACAGAAAAATAAACATTTAAATTATAAAATAAAATAAAAATCAATTAATTAAATTTTAAATAAACAAATAAAATAATAATAACAATAATAATGACATAGACAAATAAATTAAAATTATAAAATCAAAATAATAATACTTTTTCACTTTTCCATTTTTTTATTATTGTGACTACAACAACAACCTAAACCATAAACAAATAAAATATATGCACATTTAATAATCTGTCCTGTTTTCAATCACAGTTGAATTCATGGCTGAAACATAAAGTATCATGTGACCATTAACCAAAAATATCCTTAACATTAAGTATTTCATCTCATTTTTTTAAGATGCAATGTTTTTAAATGGAAAGTGCTTCTAGTTAATGACTGTCCATTGTCCCTGTTAAATAAACATATATATATAGAGAATAAAATGGAAAAATAAATAAATTATTAAATTGATTAAAAAATAATTCAAAAAAATTCAAATAAAACAGTTTAATAATAGAAATAATAAACAAATAATAATAATAATAATTTTCTTTTCACTTTTCTGATATTTTATAGACATAAATTATCAATCTAAAATTCAGTAAAAATTTAAATAATCATTGATTTCCACAGTGAATCAAATTGCATCACTGTGGCTGAAAACTTTAGTTATTTTGATGGAGTTGAATCTCAAATATAATCCGGTTAAAACTCATATTTGGGTCACACTACACCACCCACTACTACTCCTCTGTCTCCTCTTCTGTGCCTTCATGTCTCCTTCTCCACGTTTCCTGCTGCAGGTGGCCACGGTGTCTGAGCGCTCCAGGATCATGGAGCTGGAGAGGGAGGTGGCCGACCTCCAGCTCCGGCTCCGGGCGTCCCAGCAGAAGGAGGATGCTGCGTCTCTGTCCCAGCAGCAGATCAGCAGCCTCAAGGCCCAGGCACAGTCTCAGGAGAAAAAGGTATATGATATCCTCCGCTTGTAAAATGGATTATTCATCATTATCGTATAACTTATGGCAGGATGTAAAGCTTTGTGTCATTTCTATGTACAACCTTTTAGCCCCTAATGTAAATAGGCACATGTTCCTTTTTTCCATGTGGTTTGTGATGCATAATTTATGGCTCTACTCAGATGTACATGTATGTTCTATACCGTGTGTCCCCGACAGATCAGCGAGCTGAGTGTCGACGTGGAGAGCAAACAGAAAGAGCTTCAGTCTGTGCAGCAAGATAAGAGCACGCTGGAACAGCAGCTAACCAGCCTGGTAAGAAAGGAGGAAGCTCAGTACTTAATAAATCACAAATAAACAGAGAAGAGAGAGACTGTGACGATGTAGACAGGGAATCTCTGGCTTCAACTATCTGTTAAAGTGATGCATTTGTTTTTTTTTATACATACGTCTCTGTTATTTAGACGTGCACCTCGTTACGTAAATGTGATGGCTGTTTTACACGTCGGTCTCAGTGCCAAGTCACTTTTTATGGAGGATGGAACCTGTCGAAATAAAAAATAAATGAATAAATAAATTACTCCATAAATAAATATGTCATTAAATGTTGCAAAAATAATATTAAAATAAATGTAGCCATTAATTAATTGTTAAAATGTGACATAAATTGATATTTCTGTTATAATTAGTGTTTTTTTAATTTATTTATCTTCGTATTAATGCCCTTATTTATTTACTCTTTGTTTAATTTTTTAAATAATTTATTTATGTATGTAAAGCTAGCTAGCATATAGTCGATCTATGCACCCTGACCCGATGATGATACACGTTGTTTTGGGAAATTAATAAGGGGTGAAATGCAAAGGGAAAATCGTGCATAAATAAATAAATGCATAAATAAATACATACATTTAAAAATAAATAAAAAACAAGTGCAAAAATAAATAAATAAATGCAAAAATAAATGAATAAATACAATTTAAATCAAAATACATTTGAAAAATAATAAAAAATAAATACATAAATAATTCTATAATAATAAATAAATCTTCATGACAGTCAAAATAAAGGCTAAAAGTCATCCTCGTCAGTTGATGATTCTTTTAGAAGACATGGATCCATGTAGAAAATATGGACATAACCATACATTAATATAATATAGTAAATGTTCTTTATGAAGTGAAGTGTCGAGTCAGTTACTCCTCACATTTAAGAAGCTGGAACCAGTGGATTTGTTTGGCTTTTTTTGTCTTAAAAATGGTTTAACTCATTAATTTATTATCACAATAGTTAGTTAAGGTTCTGTCGATCAACAAATCAATTAATCCACAAGTTCTTTCAGCTCTAGAAGTAATAATAATAATAATAAATTAAACTTATATAGCGCTTTTAAAGATCTCAAAGACGCTTGAAGTGTCACAGAGATGTTATAATGCCTTAAAAACGGCTTTCCGTAATGTAGTGTACGTCTGCGAGGGTCCAATCTGTGACTGTAGTTTTGCCTCATTTGTTTTATTTTATCCTCGGTGAGGTGTTTTGCTCGTGGGCATCGTGAACGTGGCCTCATTAAGAGAGAGGCATTTCATCCACAAACCCTCGCATGTTTCCTGGGCCCGGTCATTATTAGCTCAAGGTACAAGAATGTTACTATGTGAGTGATTAGCTCGGAGTCACGCCGACGTTTCTCCATTTCAGAGACAAAAACTGGAGACAGCTGAGGAGGAGAGCAGGAAGACAGCGAAGACAATGCAAGGTAAACACACATCAGATGGGTCTCAACTGACTTCTATGCTCATTAGAAAGTGTTGTTTTCTGTGTGAAGATGATCGTTACAGTTGATGTTGTTTTGTTTTTCTGCCAGAACTGGAGCAGAGTGTGGAGCAGTCGAAGAAAGACGTTAAAACCCTGAAAGAGGAGAGTCAGTGCAGAGAGAAACAGCTGACACAGGTAGGTTAAAGATAATCATTTACTCAAGTGCGTGCAAATTTGAAGGGTTACTTTAAAAATGTAGTCCGATACAATTACTAATTAAAAAACGTAATAAGAAACCTAATCCAAGTATCACAATATAAAAGTAATGATTACCTCCATACCAAATAAAATGCTGTTAACGTTCAACAACATTGCAAATGTCCCCACTGTGGGACTAATAAAGGATTATCTTATCTCATCTTAAAGGGACTGTTTGTAACTTTCTGAGCGTATAAATGTAGCGGGTCGGGACACATGCGCGCTCGCATATGCGCGTTCAAGTGTGGCCGCTGCCTCTCCTCCTCTGCCTGCCTGCCTTCACTCAGACAGCACGCGTTCTCGCTCAGCTCGCTCCACCTCTAGACGTGAACGCGCGCTCACTCCTCACTGCAGAAGAGTTAGTTTAGCTCTGAGAATATCTAGTGAATGTTCAGTGGACGTTTATGCAGAAATAACTGCTGCAGCTCCTCCAGACCAACAGAGGTTTCCCGTGTCTTGTGAAGTGACGGAGCTCCTCAGCGAGTAACGTTATCGTCTCGTTACCGACCGGGTGCCGGTGTCTCCCTGCTCTCTCCGGCTGCGGGCGGAGAGGGCAGGGAGACACGCTGCAGAGCCCCGCTGCATCAGCCTGCACTGAGGCAGGAAAAGCCAACACTAAGATCAGATCTGAATCATGTTCATGGAGAGACCTTGGTCTGGTCAGCTAACATTACTGCCAAGCAGCTGAAATATAGAGTGATATTGTGGTTTTAGCTGACGTGTGTCTCCTCACTGTGTTGAGCGATGCTAGTTCAGGTATATTTAGAGCGAGCAAGCACGAGCTCGGCGCTGACTTTCATTGATTTCACGGCCGCAGGTGTCGCTGTTAACAAGCATTTCTGAAAGTTACAAATAGTCCCTTTAAGCTAAATAAACTCTTTAAAAAGCCTCTTAGATCAGCTGGATAATGCATCGTCACAAAGCTGAAAACAGGTTTGACTTTTTAGAGATACGTGGTTCTCACAGGACAGCGACGCTACAAACGTGATGATCTTATAGACCATGATGCGTCGCTGTAGATTAAACTAGACAACAGGATATAACAGGAGTTAAAATGAAACATTAATGCAGCAGTAATATATATATATAATAGAAAATACTGACTGGGACACAAAACAATCAGTGTTACGTTACATCTTGTAACCAGCCTCCTTGTTGTTGTTGTTGTTGCACACAAAAGAGCCTGAATGTCTCTGAGTAAAGCCTCGGCTCGTCTGACTGCAGCGAACAGTCGGGTAACGATGAATCAGCGTGTTGGCATTTGCTGATTCTCACCAAGATAGCTCAGTCTGCTTCTGGCTGTCCACACATTTCAACACATTATTTGTGGTTGTGCTGAAAATGTCACAAAGTTTTTAGGGACTTTCAAGTAGCCTTTCTTTAAATAATCCTTCCTTAGAGTAATCCTCCAGCGTGCTTTCATTCAGACTTAGTGAAGCTGACGATGGCCACAGGCACATTTCTTTTTTTTATGTTGTTAAAACATTACTAACACACACATGCACACATTACTCTCATTCCCATTTGGGTTTGATAAGTCTTCTAAGACCTCAGTAGAAATATCAGTTTGCAGTTTTATAAGAGAGTGTTATGTTCTCTTTCCCTAAAGTCAGAGCTTTCTGCTCTCGCTTCACGGGACTCGTCACAAATGGATGTAAAAGTGAAGCAGCTGAACGAGCTGCAGGCCGACTCGGTCGACTCAGTAAAGAGCTGTCTCTCTTTTTTTAATGACCTCCGATCTCTCCGCTCTATTTATGGCACGCTGTGTTTTAACTGCTAATGTCCTAATGTCTTGAGCCTTAACTTGAGAGTGATTTTGATGTTTTACATTGTTAGATTCTCAATTATACTATCTGATTTTAAGCTTTTCTAATTGATCTTTTTAAATGAATAATGGATCTAATGACTCTGTGTAAGAAGGGTGCTTTCACAAGCCATGGTTTGTTTTCTATTTAATCTGGTTCGGTTTCATGGTGCACAAATTAAAGCGGAACAAAATAAAATTTAGCATGTAAAATAAATTAAACTAAAGAGCGCAGACCTCCGCCAAGGTGCATGACTTTAAAAACAGATCTCAGCTCACAGCCGGCGGTACCGTGAGCTGGTCGACTTGTTATTAACACGATGTGTTTCCGTGTAACGTATCGGCAGATGCCTCTCTCATTCAGCAGCCTTGTTACACTACGTTGTCTGTCATCCCGTCATCTACCACTTTGTTCTTTCTCATCGCGGACGGCCAGCAGCTCCCGCACCTCGATGTCTCGCCACACGTCCACACACGTATCTCTCTGCTCTCAGAAGGAAGGAGGTGTGGTCACGCGTCATCAATGAATCATCAGTCCCACTGCGCATGTGTTATACCTTGTGGTTTTAATGCTCAGCCTGATCCGAGTTCTTTAAAACAATTCCTGAATCCGGATCATGATGCGGATCGCCACCAAAATCTAATGGATCGTTCATTGCGCCACACCCCTACAGAAAATATCATTCAAATCCATCCGGACTTTTGGAGTAATCCTGCTAACAGACAGACAGACAAACCAGTAAACCAACGCCGGCCTTTGGCCTTGGCTGAGGTAATAAACTATTATTTATAGTATAAGAAACGGTCATGTTTTGAACAAATCACTATTACTGTATAAACTATAATGTGATGTGATGGTGGATGAACTGCGAGCTAGTCTGTTGAAAATGGTGCATTTCTTCACCTGTGTCTGATGCACTTTGGTGAGATGTTTTGACAGATTGCTTGTGTTTCGTTTATGTAAATAAATAGGAAATCATTTCTCTTAATTTCTCCAATACCGATAGCAGAACCGTTAACATCAGAGCTTATCGATACTACGGTCTATGTCCCGGGCCCCGTTTAGTACCGGGTTCCGACCTTTATCAGGTGATAATACGTCAGTGTTGCATTTGAAGCTTGTTTCCGCTGCCCCCAAGTGGTCAGAAAATCAGTTAATACAGCTTTAAAGTGATGTTATATTAATTAAAAACTACTATATGAATAAAAAAACATATAATTAATTCATATAGACTTGGCTGCTATGGAATGATTCTGGAGATAAGAGTCAGAACAGACAATAAGACGCAGTACACAACAGACTGAAAGATAATACAGCAGAGCAGAGAGGACATACATGCTTTGTTTTTTGTGTCATCGTATTTTCATGATCTCAGCATGACATGATCACGAAATAAGGATTTCATGAGTAATAAGTCACCTTATTACTTATTTAAGGAGCTGAATATTATTAATTTGTCTTCCAGGCTACTGAAAAGTCAGAGAGGACGGCGCTGTCGTTTGAGCAGCTGACCAATGAGAATAAGACACTGCAGACACAGGTGAGCAGGAACTAATGTGTGGTGAGACTGTAAATATCATGTGTGAAATTTAATAAAAGGGTTTTATTTCTATTAAAAAAAGCAAAACAACGGTGATGTAATGTAATCGATGAATGCCCGAGCATCGCGTAACACCGGTAACACCGACTACCGCGGCACGCCTACAGCTTAGCAGACAAACACACTGGTAAAGCAATTCCTCACACTTTCGCTCTGGTGTTTTTGATTTTGAAAAGGTTAATAAAACCCCCTGCAGACTCTTTAATATCTATCTCTTACTGCAGCTCCATCATTGCACACTGCTTCAACATGTGTAGAAATGCAAAGCTTTGTGTTCACATGCATGTGTATTACTTTACGTGTAAAGAAAGGACTCACACATGCACGTACATAGGTTTAGCATTAGTAGCCTGCAGCGTTTTTTTATTACGTATTCACATCAGGATCCCACACACTGACCGCATGTGACCGTGCGAGTCCCAGTCATCGCATTAAATAAGCCACGCATGAAATACTCTCTTTTATTCTCTCCCCGTCTCTCCCCGTCTCTCCCCGCTCGGCCGCCATCTGTAACTTGATATTTTTATCATCTCAATCCAAGCTGTTCCTCTAACCGCGCGGTCCACCTGCAGCCGCTCACTCGGTCTGTGGCTCTCTGGTGCCCTCTTGCTCGCCTACGTTCACTCTGTGACTCCAGCTGTTTGTGAGCTCCAGATGTTCGGTCTCATGACAGCGAGGGGAGTAGAGATGGGAGATTAGAGACCCAACATGCTCTCTGTTCGGTGCTGTTGTATCTATTTTAGTCATCCCATGGCATAAACTGTTTTCATGCACCATCTTTCAGCGCTGCAACATTAACTCGCAGTAACTCTGCCTGCTGTTCTGGGGGATCTAAGGTGCTGATTTTAAGGTGGAATTAGATAAAATAAGATACGCCTTTATTGATTTTAGCAGCACAAGGACAGAAATAAGTACAGAAAAATAGAGACAAATAAATAATTACAAGTATGTAAAATAAAAACAAGAATAGAAGTATAAATTAAAATATATACAAGAGCAATTAAACAAAATACAAGTTAAGCAGTACACATACAACTGGTATTGTACTTGTAAACTAATAGTATCAGTAATGATATTCAATGTTCGTTAAATATAGAAAATATAGAAATGTATTATAGTACATGATGCAATAAAACACTACAATATATTACACACTTATTAAAAAATAAATTAGTAAACATATATAACATGTGCATATTTGTTGTATTAAATATATATAATTTGAATGAAACACTACAACATATTACACATGTGATAAATTAATACATTTGTAAATATAACTATAATATGATATATTATATATGTTATGTATATATATAATATATATTTAATATGCTTTATATATTTCTGTTATATTTACAATTTATATATACATATGTATGTGAGCTATATTATTGTGAAAATATTCACCCCAAATAAATACCTCTGTACCAGTGTTGTCAGAATGAACAGAAAAGATGACCCTTTCTCCATGAAATTGTTCTTTTCTGCTCTGTCACAGGGAATTTAATTTCCAATTGATCATTATTGGCATAAGATAGAAGTGGTATCACTAACTGAAATGTTTAAACCTGAAGATCTCCGTTTCGGTGCTCCTCCATGTTTCTACAGTAGCCCAGAACGGACAAACCAAACTCTGTTAACTTTTCCTGTTTGGGCTGGAGTCGATAGTGTTATAATAAAGTTGTAATCTGCAACGTCACCGCTAGATACCGCCAGATCCTCCACACTGTTGCTTTAAAGGTTGGAATGAACAACAGACAATATACGTTAAATTCACCTGCTTTAAAACTGGAAGGGTCAGAGTAATGTGTCCGTCATGCGTCATCAAAAATGAAAAACGCTTGAGCGCCGAGTGGTTACAGCGCACGTACACCATATAACCGGCTCTGTTACATGTCATACTCTCTCTCTTTCCCATTTCTACACAGAGAGAGAGAGTGAGAGAGAGAGAGAGAGAGAGAGAGAGAGAGAGAACAGGAGTTTCGTCTCTGTGGAGGAAAACAAACACACGTTGTGATTTATTCAGCAGAAACACTCTCACATCTGCTTCTTCTCTCCGCTCAGCCGTGTTGCTGTAAATTGTGATGTAATCCTGCACGTGCATGCATGCGTGCGTGCGTGCGTGCGTGCGTGCATATGCTTGGCCGAACACAACATTGCATTAGTTAATGAACAGCTGACTTGAAATCAGCCTCTTGTTGGTACCAACCATGTCTTACTAGCTTGTTGGTGAAGGAGGTTAAATAACGCTCCAAACTTACGCTAAATTTTGGCGAGGAAAAACTGTCATGGCCATTTTAAAAAGGGGTCCCTTGACCTCTGACCTCCAGATCAGTGAATGTAAATGGGTTCTCTGGGTACCCACGAGTCTCCCCTTTACAGACATGCCCACTTTATGATAATCACATGCAGTTTGGGGCAAGTCATAGTCAAGTCAGCACACTGACACACTGACAGCTGTTGTTGCCTGTTGGGCTGCAGGTTGACATGTTATGGTTGGAGCATATTGTTTTATAAGATAAGATAAGATAAGATATTCCTTTATTAGTCCAGCAGCAAAGGGGATAGTACAAAAAACAAGAAGCGTCAGTAAAAAACAAAAAGCAAGATACAACACGGTGCAAAAAGCAAAACAAAAGTGAAACGAAATATGAAAATAGGAATAATATAAACAGTACTGACTGTTACCAGACTAAAAATACAATGCACAGTGAGAATGAATATTGCACAGTATGGATTACACCTGAGTAGTAGTAGTGATGACAGTGCACAGTGTCAGTGTACAGTATAGTGCAGTTTTTGGTGTGTAAGTGGTCTACTGGGAGCTGTGCTGGTTGTGGAGTCTGACAGCTGCAGGAAGGATTCATGCTAAATGCAGTACCTGTGAGCATTTTGGACAATATCTGTGATTGTTTTGTGTTGTTAACTCATTTCCAGTAAAAATATATACATACATTTGCATAAAGCAGCTCATTTGCACACTCCCATGTTGATAAGAGTATTAAACACTCAATAATATATTTTGCACAGATAAGAAATATGTGATTCATTTGCAATTAATTAAATATATTAAACGATTGCTAGTTTTAAATTGTAAAAAACATTTTTTTCAGACCAAATTATTAATTGGTAATGAACATAGTTTGATCGTCTGTGTACAGACGCTACAACTCATCAGTATAACAGTATAAAACACTACAGTCTGAATGGTTTTGTTGCTGTTATCACACCTCATAGTGTAAAACAAAGCAGCTGATTCCTCTCTGTGCTGTGATTCATGTTAAACACTGTGAATGGAAGGTGAGTCTCTTAGAGGAGTGAGTACGTACGGTGTTGTAGAGTGAGAGGAAACAAGATTTTGAGGAGCAGAAAGCTGAAGTGATGGAGGTGGGGGGGGGTGGGGTCTGGGAGGAGCTTATTCTGGTCGGGCTTACATAATGGAAGTGCTCAGCTTCTTTAACCCAACTGAGAGAGAGAGAGAGAGAGAGAGAGAGAGAGAGAGAGAGAGAGAGAGAGAGGCTGCTGAGGCGACACGCTCTCCATTTCCCTCTCGCAGCCGTGCACGGCGGGGGATGAGAGCTGATGGTTTATTGATGCCCAGCTTGTTTTAGTCTCTGCATGTGATGCTGTAGAGCAGAGAGGGGTGACATAGCAACAACAACGCTGCTGTTGTTAAGCAGGTGAACATACTTAGGTTGAAATCCGGCAGTGGTGGTGAGCTGTGCAGGCATGGACATAGCTGCTCTGCATCAGGGTTACTCCAGTAACATCTACTCGCCTCACTACCAGGTAGGATGGTCTGTTTTGGGGTCTGGCACGGGGGTTCAAACCTGATCAGTGCAGCTGTGCATGCAGGAAGAGAAGGCGTTAATTTGTCTTTAATTAGCTCTCCTAAATGATTGTTTTTTGGTGTTAATTTTGTGCTTGTGACCAGAGCAGATGTTTCTGTATGTTTACATGTGTAGGTGAGCACGCTCTGCAGACTTTATCTCACTTTGGAGGTGTTTAAAGTCAGAAACTCGCATGCAAAGATGTTGATGTTATTGTGCAAACAGAAACATGCTGCAGACGGCTTTAAGTGTGTTTTAAATCCTTTGACATTTTTCATTTTTTTTTTGTTTTATTTTATCTGAAGCCAGCTGCAGCATTCAGTCGGCATTGATTTGAAAGCGTTAATTAATTATTGACTATTGCTATTTTAAAGCTGCGGAGATCGCAGCGCTGCACGTGTCAATTTGATGATTTATGAGATGTGGGGTGTTTTTTTTGGAGTCCCAGATGTCTTGACTTGAATGAGAAAAAGTTTGCATGAGGTAAAGAAGTTGTGACGTCTCCGGGGCTTTTATTTTTAGTTTCACGTGGATCATTGAACCCATTCTGCCGTCCGCTGACTCATCACAAATATATATCAAGGCGTTGTGTATTTTAAGAATTAACTGACCCAGAATTTCTCTTCTGTCTGAGTGCAGCTTTACCTCTGATGTAAAAGCTTTTAAACGGGATATGTGAATATGATGTTGAATATATGTTTATGGTGGTTGATTAACTGATTAGAGGATCGTTATCTGTTATTGCAGACAGTATAGAGATGAAGGAGAGAGAGATGCAACAAAGGTCTCTGACCAGACTCAAACCTGAGACCTGGTTCATCGTAGGCAAAGAACGTATAACGTATGTGAAAGTGAAAGAGAAAGTCAATTGTTCATTCTATTGCAACATCAGCACCCAGCAGCAGAGCTACGCTTCCACCATTTTGGACTGAAAGCGTCTACCGGACGCCAGTAAAAGAAGTTGATTTACCTCAACAACAAAACAAAGATCCTCTGATTTACAGACGTCTCTTTACACGTCCACGGCCACAGACTCATTGGCGTTTTCAGTCCAAAATGGGCGGCTTCCGCAGCGCCATCTAGCGGCTGTTGTCAAAAACGCACCAGAGTTTCGTCTCTTTGCTTCTATACTCTCTGTCGTCGGCGTCTTGACCCCTAAACTTCGGGGTCGCCCCAGTCGACAACTATTTTAATAATTGATTAATTGTTAAATACATTTTCAAGCAAAAATGTCAAACACTTGCTGGATTCCTGCCTCTCTTTGTCTTATATAAATACATTGAATATCGTCTGGGTTTTGGACTGGGAATAAGGAGTTATCTTGGACTTTTCTATACTAAACGAGCAATCAAGAGATCAGGGTTAATTCTTTAGACTTTAACGAGCTCCCTCCAGATGCACAGAAGACTTAAAACAGCTGTTTTAACAGGAGAGTTGAGCGGGAGACAAAGATACCGCGTGAGGAGATTTTGAGTCCAAAATCGTACTTCTTCTCCGATTCATAACGCCGTCAAATCTGAACACACAGACATGAAACATATTGATATCGTTCAGTGTGATTCTCTAATGTCCGTCGCAAATAAACGTCCTATAAATCCGCTCCAAAATTATAGAAAAAAGACGCAGCCGAACTCGCCTGAGAACCTTCATGTTTTTACATTTTCTTCTGTCTCAAAGTAATCCAGTGATAGTTGTCTGTACGTCCACGGGTACACTGCAAATAGGAACTACTAATAGATATTTGAAAAGAGAATACCTACCTGTAGTTCACATTGCAACAGCACATTTGATGACTTGTTTTTCTGATGGCTTTCAATTTTTCTGTCATAATGGATCAAGTGTTGTCAAAAATATTGACGTATCGGTACGTATCGATACTGAATATTTGAAACGGTTTCAATGCTCACTACCCGTAGTATCGATACACGGGTACCAGCTGCGCTTTCTGCTCTCTGACAGCGAATTTACACACAAAAATCTAAAGTTTTATGCCCTTAATGTGTCATTTTCTTTCCTTTGGTATTGAAAATGGTATTGAATATCGATATTATTCAAGGTTTTGTATCAAAGTCAGAAGTTCCAGTATCGTGTCAACACTAATTCCTCTTTAAAACACAAGGACATCGATCCGGACGGGATTTAAAGTACAAGAGGAACAGCCAGTTCGCCGAATCAGTAACTGCGATTGTAATTATTACTGGGGTGGGGCTGAACACGTACCTGCATGCTCCGGGTGGGATTAAAAATCACTGACTAGCGCAGGTAAAATCACCCCTTAGAGAAATTAATCCAGTCCGAATGGGGCTTAAGTGCAACAACATTTTATCTGTGAATGTATTATTAAGATGTGCAGAAGAGAAGACTTATGCTTCCTGTGTTTGTTCCTCTTCAGCTCGAGGCTTTAAAACAGCAGAACTCCAAATACCAGGAGGAGCTCGGTCTGTCGAAGGAGCGCAGCAGCTCAGAGAACCAGCGAATCGGAGTCCTCTGCAAGGAAATGTAAGTACTCATGATAACTAATGTGTGCCTCCTCTAAAGGTGACCCCCCCAGTTCATTAGACCGGTGAGTTTAATCTGTCCTGCGGGTCTAAACTGATGATTAAAAATCCGCCCCGGTATTTTCAAGCACAAAGAAAGGACTGTGCAAATGTGGCTCCATTTAATTGCATTTAAATAAACATGTAAATCTTAACGCTGAAATGTCAGATGTGTTATTAAAGTGGCTCCATCTGTAGCTCTCCAGAGAGATGCTTCCACTTGTAAATATGCTATAAATTGTTGTGTAAAGCCCATAATTAGCCAGAGGGAGCTATTATGTGATTATGGATATGAGGGTGGAGTACAATGCACAATACTCATAATCACAGGAAGAAAATGGGGGTATAATGGCTTCCATATTTTCCACTGTTCAAAAATGTTGTACATCCTTAACCTTTTCCACTCCACCCCTCTTTTTCAGAGAGACATTTTAGTCTTTTTTTATGGGGGTCCAGGGGGTCTTTAGAGGGAGATAGCAGGTCAACAGTAGATGTCACATAGAAGTAGTGTACATCATCTGAAAGCTGGGAACCTGGAGATTAATTTGACATGCAACACATTATGATAGAAGTATTTGATGCTCATCCTCATGCTCTCTTATGTCTCATAAGTTGTTGCAGCAATTTTTGGGTTGATACCATTTGTTACAGATTTGGTGCTAAATTTAACCATTTTTTACCCCTGGAGAATTAATATAAATGATCAATAATCCCTCCAAAATACCACATTAAGACACCAAGACCCTGAGGAACACCAGAGAAAAAGCCATGCTTGATTTGGGATCAAAAACTTTTGACATTTGGAGATTTCTGCAAGAATTGCATCATTCGGTAATTTGATGGCGAGCACTTCTGTTGTGTAAACTGCTCAGAAAGCCCCTTATTGATCTTATTTAGCTAGGAAAACCATCCATCCTCTGAATGCTCTAGGTCTCTAGTCTGATCCATCCATCCTCTGAATGCTCTAGGTCTCTAGTCTGATCCCTCCATCCTCTGAATGCTCTAGGTCTCTAGTCTGATCCATCCATCCTCTGAATGCTCTAGGTCTCTAGTCTGATCCATCCATCCTCTGAATGCTCTAGGTCTCTAGTTTGTGGCTGTAGAGTTTCATGAGGCTGTGATTATCCTAGAGGTCACCACAGGTCATTTTATACAGTGAAGTCAATGAAATGTCTCCTATGGGGACTAACATCATCACACATGAATCCAGTTGGGCTCATTGGATCCACCAGAGTCTCAGCTTTACAGTGAAACCCAATTTATGTAATTCAAAGACTGTTTAGGGACCCCAGTATGCAGAAATATTCAAATACACCATCATAAAGTGGGCATGTCTGTAAAGGGGAGACTCGTGGGTACCCATAGAACCCATTTTTATTCACATATCTGGAGGTCAGAGGTCAAGGGACCCCTTTGAAAGTGGCCATGCCAATTTTTCTTCAGCGAAATTTAGCGCAAGTTTGGAGCGTTATTTATCCTCCTTCCCGACAAGCTAGTATCTCATGGTTGGTACCAGTGGATTCTTTAGGTTTTCTAGTTTCATATGATACCAGTATCTTCACTCTAAAATCTCCCCTTTTCAGAGCCTCTGACAAAATAAAGTCAAATTCGTTTGATGTAAAAATACTAAACGTGATAAAACTACAGTTATGCTCCTTTAAGATCTCTGTGGACCGATGAGAGCAATCCACGATGAAGCTAAATTCATCACCGACTGCTATCACGGCTGCGTTGTCATAGCAACAAATTCATTAAAATTTTAATTACCTGCAGAGCTTTGAGTGATCGCTCGGCTTAAAATAACGTTTTTGACGCAAAATACTCCGTCTTTTAAAAGCATGTTTTCACTTTGTTGTGTTTGTGGTGAATCTCCAGCCTGATGTCGAGCGCTATTTATAGACCGTGTGTGTGTGTGTGTGTGTGTGTGTGTGTGTTTAAGTGTGTGTTTGAGTCTTTACATCATCCTGCCACACCTCCCCTGAGTCATCAGGGCCCAGAGCTGTGACGTCAGAGCTCCAGATTGGATCTAATTGGCTGAATTATAGTCATCAATATATGCAGCGTCCTGACGGAGGAGCAGCAGATGGAGATGTCAACAAATATCTTTAGTCACAGTGGAACAAAAAGCAGCTTCGTCCTCTTTAAGGAGCGTCTGCTTTTCTGTGAACGCCTAATTAAAAACTGTCTGTTAATAGAGGATGTGAAGTTACAGTTTCCTCCATCCTGTCTCCTCTCAACAATGTGCTCCTCCATCCTTCCTCGGTCTGCTGCTGTTATGTAATCGCTCCGTCTCTCCTCCTAGGACCGCCTGGCTCCAACATGGCGGCTACTCGCGCTATGACATCAGAGTGTGTGTGTTTGTGCGGAATCAATGTGGCTTTTGTGGCATCCGAGAGAGCAGCTGTAAACAGCTCAGACGTGTGTTTTTGGTGCAACTGTAGGTCACATCCTGATTTGGTTTGTCTGTTAAAGCTGTTAATTTAAAACAAATCTGATAATTTGTTTCTGTGTACATTAAGGCTTTATTTCACGCCGAGAAAGAGTCCTTATTTACAACATTATGCAATCAAAACAAGAGTCCACAGCCTGATAGCAGCTCTGTGAGGATGCACTTTCACACAATGGTGCTTTGAGCAAAAAGCTAACATCAGGGACAATGTTAACATGCTGACGTTTTGCAGGTAAAATGTTTACCTCTGTTTTTATTCTCGTAATATTATGACTTTTTTTCTCGTAAAGTTATGACTTTATTCTCGTAATATTGCGACTTTTTTCTTATAAAGTTATGATTGTAT
>CAKAOH010039441.1:0-24800 GCA_916701665.1 Sebastiscus tertius | reverse complement strand
TGTCTGAAATATGTTTCAAAATGTCCAAAAAAAGTCCCCAAAATGTTTGAAAACAAAGTCCAAAAAAATATCAAAACAAATGTCCAAAAGATGTCGGAAAAAAAGTCTGAAAAATGTCCAAAAAAAGTCTGAAAAATGTCTCTAAATATCTGAAAAAAAGTAAAAAAAAATATCCAAAAGAAAGGCAGAAGAAGAGTCAGGTCCTGGTATCATAGTAAACTATAAAACCTGATGAATCCATCGGTACCAACCAGGTTATACTAGCTGGTCATGAAGGAGGTTAAATAACGCTCCAAACTTACATAAAATTTTGGGCGAGGAAAAACGATCATGTCCATTTTCAAAGAGTCCATTAATAAGAGTATTAAATACTTGGCAAATCTCCCTTTAAAGGTACATTTTGAACAGATATGCAATTAATTTGCATCATCAACGCAGTAATAAAACAGTGACAAACCAAGACTCGTCTCCGCTGCGGCTCAGTGGATTAATAGAGATGTGGATTTCAACCAGCTGCCTCCAAAGTCTCAGAGATCAGAGACACCCAGCCGACAACATCTCCGTTTCAGCCTCCTTGATAAAAAGAAGCAGGTCGTTTCACTGAATCACATCTCCTGTCTTTTTTCATGTTCACCTCCGAATCTATTATTTCTGCTCTAATTATTGAGCATCGCCTCTTCATCGCCGTCAGCTGCTCTCCTTCACATCATCATCATCACTCTGATCTTACACATCTCTTTGATCCACGCCCGTCTTCCTGCCGTCTATCACCCGACGGGACCGAAACATTCACTCTCGACTCGCTGCTCTGAAGGTTGAGATGCTTTTAATCCTCTGATTACTGAGCTGAGACGAAACTTTCTTTTGTTTCCAGACTTAGAAAAAGGATTAAAATAAGACCAAGCAAACACAACGAAGAGATGTGAGAACATTTAAAACATCTATCTGTCCTAACAGAAATGAAAAAGTCTCTCACTAATAAACTCTGTTATTGTGCAGAACTACAAGTTCTTTACTTGAGTAGGTTTTATACTTCACTACTCCAACAAGTCTGACGTAAATATTGTACTTTTTTACTACTTTTTACTTTTTAAAATGAAGATTTTACTTACAAAAACATACAACTTATAAAATATGATGCATTTTTTATCTGTTAAAATGTTCCTTAAAGGGAGATTTGTCAAGTATTTAATACTCTTATCAACATGGGAGTAGACAAATATGCTGCTTTATGCAAAATGTATGTATATATTTATTATTGTAAATCAATTAACAACACAAATCAATGACAGATATTGTCCAGAAACCCTCACAGGTACTGCATTTAGCATAAAACAATATGCTCACATCATAACATGGCAAACTGCAGCCCAACAGGCAACAACAGCTGTCAGTGTGTCAGTGTGCACATCTGGAGGTCAGAGATCAAGGGACCCCTTTGAAAATGGACGTGCAAGTTTGGAGCGTTATTTATCCTCCTTCATGACCAGCTAGTCTGACCTGGTTGGTACCGATGGATTCTTTAGGTTTTCTAGTTTCTTATGATACCAGTATCTTCACTCTAGCTTTAAAACTGAGCCGCTACAACCTAAAGATCACAAGTTGTGTTAATGCGATAAAGAAATCTGTGGCGTTAAAACGAATTAAGTCAAACACAAAAAGTAATAAATGGCCTAAATGTCTGTATCATTAATGCTCTAATTCTGAAAAACAACTATTTATTTTAATTGATAGGAAACTGCTGTATTTCCATCTGTCACCTACAACCACAACATTAAGATTGAAATAAAACTAAATGAAATGCAAAGAGGTCATTCTGTCCTGAAATGCTGATTTCTGTCCACTTGCTAAACATTTGTTTTTTGACCTCAGTCCTCACTCTTCCATTCAATCTACAGAGAAACCTCTAACCAGGAAACGGACGGCGAAACAAACTTCCAGAAATCCACTGGAGCCTTAATCTCAGACAGAGACCGGGAACTGGAAACTCTGAGGAACGAGGTGCTCGCACACGACGACATTTCCTTTAAACGTCACTCTGTGTTTTCTGAGCCGTGCGAGGGATTCATCCGTTTGCTCTGTCGCTGCAGATCACCGTGCTACGGGGAGAAAACGCCATGGCCAAGACGCTGCAGTCGGCCGTGGAGACGTTGGAGAGAGACAAAGCTCAGCTGCAGAGCCGCGTTCGTAGTCTGGAGCAAAGGCTCATGGGAACGCAGGCCTCGGAGGGAGAAGACAGGAACGCTCCGCCTTCAGGTGAGGACACGATGATTTGGAGCGCTTTTTCTTGCGAGGAGGTTTTTTGTTTTTGTCAACCTGTTCTCTGATGCTTCTCTCTGCAGGCGATGCAGCTCTGGAGCAGCTCAGAGAAGAGAAGGAGTTTGCTGAGGGGCAGGTAAAGACCGCCAGGACAAAGCTATTCTCTTTACTTATTATTAGTTTACTTATTAACCCTAACCCGCATGAAGGTGATCTGTGTCTCCGTTCGTCTCTGTCAGATCAACTTCCTGAACAGTGTGATCGTGGATCTGCAGCGGAAGAACGAGGAGCTGAAGATCAAACTGAAGAAGCTCGCTCTGGCTGAGTTTAACGGCAACGACGGGACTGATGGGTAAGAAATATATCAAATAAGAGAAATATACAGTGATTTCTTTGTTTTTATATTTTTAAATTCAATACAAAGATTAACTGAGAATGACCACACGCTGATTTAGCATCTGTTCACCAAACTACATTAGCAAATCAGGCGTTTTTTCTATGGACAGAATCCACGTTAACACGAGGCTTTTATTCTGAAATATGAGCAGTCAGTGCTGCGGAACTCGCAGTCACTTTGAGAGCTCCAAGAATTGATAAAGTTTGGGGTTTAAATCAACACTTCCTGCTTTCATTTCAAAATAAAAGCCCTCAGCCGTTTTTTCTGTGGACAGAACTCCTTCATTTGTTAACACAAGGCTTTTATTCTGAAATAAGTGCCGGACAGTGTTGTAGAACATGCAGTGACTTGTTGAGCTCCATGAATGAATACAGTACGGAGTTTTAATTGTGGATTATTACTATTATTTATAAATTACCACACATTTCTTAACCTTTCTCTGTCTAAAATAAATATAAATCACATTTATCATGAAGTTAAATGGCCGTTAAAAGGCAAATTCTGTGTAGAAAGAAATATATATCACACGTAATCCTCTTTTCTCTGTCCCAGGTTTGTTGAAGGTGTGTCAAAGCGGGAAAAGAAGGCGACTCCACGTTTATTCTGCGACATCTGCGACTGCTTTGACCTCCACGACACAGAGGACTGTCCCACTCAGGCCCAGAGCCCCGACTCCGTACCTCACACCACCTATCACGGTAACCCGGCCGACGAGAGGCCCTACTGCGACATCTGCGAGGCCTTCGGACACGCCACCGAGTCCTGCAACGACGACCAGACCTTCTAGTAGCTCCAAAAACAAACTCCGTACCTGCATTTTAAATCCTTCTCTTTCCCCTTAAACACACCTTTTACTCTCCCGCAATCCAGCCCGACTAAAATCCCTTCAGATTTTTTCCATATTGTATTTTTATACTGTATTTATGCATATCACTGGTAGCCACCGTCCTGATCTGAATCCTTTACTCTGTAAAGATAATGCAGAATGCTCGTCCAAATATGCTGCTTTGGTGCAATATCGATGTTTATAACAAAAAGGAATCCGTCCTCTGCACTCGTCGTTTTTAACGTGTTTTAAGTTTGTTTCTAAAATAAGAGTAAGTGTTGTCTTTTGGGCTTTATTTGTTATTTAGCGGAAAAAAACGATGCAACTTTTAATGAAGCACAGTTGAAAAGTGAAGGGAAAATGAAGCACCTCTCCGACTCTACATTCCTCAAGTCTGTACGGCTGCAAACCAATCAGAGAGAGATATACTGCCACGTCAAACGTTTCACCAATTCTTTAATGTTTAGGAGTATTTCACTTCCATCGACGGAGTCTCAGGGCCACTGTCAGGAAAAGATACGTTTTCAAGAAGTAAGACGGAATATTTTGAGAAAAAATTTGTACGATTTAGACGGAAAAAGTTGTGATATTTTAAGTAATAAAATCTTAAAAAATTCCACAAAAAAAAGCAGTGAAACAATTTATATTATTTTTGGATTATATTATATTCAGACCTTCATAATCTACAAAAGAATTCATAAATCATTGACAAAAACATTTACTAAATATTAAATGCAGAAATCAAATAAATTCAATTCTCCATCTTTGCCTTCTTTTCCAGGCTTTTTAAACAAAGTTAGCAAACTGAGACAACATCGATTATTTCAGGGTTTAGTCGAAGCCGTTTCATGGAAAATTTAATATTTACATGTTTTAGCTTTCCTGACATCGTCCATATAAACCATACAGTTGCTTTTTATTTCATATTTATGCCATGACGGAGCCTTTTCTCTAAATATTACAACTTTATAACTCGAAATATTACTTTATTCTCAAAATATTATGACTTATTTTCAAGATTTTATGACTTAATTCTCTAAATATTACAACTTTATCGTCAAAATATTATGATATATTTTCAAAATGTTACGACTTAATTCTTGAAATATAACAACTTTATTCTCAAAATATTATGATGTATTAATAGTATTATTATCATTAATAATAATTATTATTTTATTATTAATTATATTATTATTAATAATAATATTATGATGATATCAAAATGTTAGGACTTAATTCTTGAAATATTACAACTTTATTCTCAAAATATTATGATGTATTATTATTATTATTAATAATATTATTATTAATAATAATAATATTTCATTAATAATTATATTATTATTTTATTATTAATTGTATTATTATTAATAATAATATTATCATGATATCAAAATGTTATGACTTAATTCTTGAAGTATTTTGACATTCTCATACAACAAAATATTTTGACTTTTTTTGAACTTTAATCTTGAGATATTTTGACTTAATACTTGAAAGATTCAGACTTTTTTTTTTTAAATATTCCGACTTGTTAAATTTTTTTTGACTATTCTCAAAATATTCTATAAATGAAATATTGCGTCTCTTTTTTTTAATTGAGCTCATTTATTATTGGACTTTTGTCAGTGGCCCTGATACTCCGTCATAATCCACCTGAATGTTAATCTATGGAAAACCAGTAATACTTTGTAACTTTATTCCAGAGCTTTCAACTGCATCTCACTGTCCTCCTCAGTGGATGGAGTTTAAAGAGTTGTCTTTGCTCCATCTGCTGATGAAGACCATGAAGACTGCAGAGAAGTACTTACCTAGTAAGTGGACCTTGACTTAAAGGGACACTCCACAGTTTTTACACGTAAAAGGTCATTTGTTTACTTCTTTTTGTACGAAGGGTCCATTTAGTAGTTGTTCTGGAGCTTTCGTCATAATCACAATCCCTTCATCAGCAGAAACTCCCAAGAAATTTAACGTTGAACTTTTTCTGAGCACTTTAAGGCGTAAACAATTAGAGATTTAAAGTTCATCTACTTTGCAGTGAGAAGCTCCGGAGCAGCTACTAAACATCACGTTTCCATAGATCATCATACAGGTTTATATCCTCCAATAGTTTCACTGAACGGGGATTCGTCGTAGTCGATGATGAAGTTTTGTTATTTATTGTCTGATCTTTCACTAACCGGTGATATTCCTACAGGGACATAAGCTAGCACTGATTTAAAGGTGTATAGTCTGAACTCGGACTACTGTAGTATAGGTGGGCTTTTGAAATGCATCTGCCTCGTGTTACGGGACGAAAACCTGCCAGGTGAAGCCTCGACTAACTAACGTTTTTTGCACTGTCCACTTTAAAGATTCAGCAGAAAAACAAACAGCGCTTTAACTTTATGATTCTAAACTAAAGTGATTTTAATGGTGAAGGTCAGTGCAGGTTATTCTGTGTGCTGCGCCATTTCATACCGCCCTCTTTAAAGATAACGTCCGACGCTTTTGGGAAATACGCTTTTTTAGAGAGATTTAAGAGGAAGAGGAAGAGGAATACGTAGAATTAAAAAAAAAAAAAGACGGTATCTCTGGTTTGTTTTAAACTGTTCATAGTGAGTCTGACAGTGTTCTAAGAGTGAAATGATAAATCTGCATAATACTCCTTTAACGGACAGATATTAGTGGTAAAATCTGCGTAATACTCCTTTAACGGACAGATATTAGTGGTAAAATCTGCGTAATACTCCTTTAACGGACAGATATTAGTGGTAAAATCTGCGTATTACTCCTTTAACGGACAGATATTAGTGGTAAAATCTGCGTAATACTCCTTTAACGGATAGATATTAGTGGTAAAATCTGCTTATTACTCCTTTAACGGACAGATATTAGTGGTAAAATCTGCGTAATACTCCTTTAACGGATAGATATTAGTGGTAAAATCTGCTTATTACTCCTTTAACGGATAGATATTAGTGGTAAAATCTGCGTAATACTCCTTTAACGGATAGATATTAGTGGTAAAATCTGCTTATTACTCCTTTAACGGACAGATAATAGTGGTAAAATCTGCGTATTACTCCTTTAACGGACAGATATTAGTGGTATCAGTCATCTCATCTAACTCCGTCAGAAAGCAAACAAGCGTATTTCCCAAAATGTCGAACTATTCCTTTAAATGATCCCTGTATAGCGACATCTCATCTTGTTCTTAAAGCACAATTTTGGATCATATTGAATCTTCCAGTGTAACGGTGTATTATATAATACATTTATGTGACTAACCATTGACACGAGTCCTTGTAAATACTAATCTGATAAATGTGTACACAGTGCCATGAGACAAAAGATAGCTTTTATTATGTGTACTACATTTTATTTTTCTGCCCTGTTGATAAGACTGACATTGTATAAGGAGAAAAACAAACAAAGCCCATTTGTATAGACTTTAAAACATTGTGTACTTTATAAGTGATGCGTCTAATTATCAGTGTAATGTTTTATATATGTAACTATTTCATCTAGAAATGGTTTCTAAACTATTTTACAGATGTTGACGTGGTGTAAAATGTCACTGTTTTCTATGTACTGTATACTCCTGAACAGTCCAATAGAAATACTACGGAAAAAACAAGCGTGCGTTCATGTTGTTTTCACTTTATAGCAGCAGTAGTACAAATACCACAGTGTGAAAATACTTAGAAAGTAAAAGTCCTGCATTCAAAATTGTACTTAAAGGTGAAGTGTGTAGCGTTTGGCGCCCTCTAGTGGCGAGGTTGCAGATTGCAGATACAGTTTAATTACCTTCAGATTCGCAGTTTGTTTCTTTACTTTTATTTAAGTGACATTTAAATAAAAAAAAACACTTAAAACACTACTAGTTGTAGTAGTATACAGTATATACTGTATATGTAAACGTGTGTGTGTATGTATATATATATATACATATATATATACAAATATACTGTATGTGTATATATACAGTATATTTGTATATATGTGTGTGTACATATGTATTGTACATGTATATTTATTACTTCATTATGCATATACATTTACTACATTCCTGTTTATATTGGTTTATTCAATATATATACAAATATATATGTATACACATATATACTTGTATATATGTACTTATATATACAAATACATAAACAGTATGTGTGTATATATATATACACACATACTGTTAGACAGTATAAACAGTATAAACAGTATGTGTATATATATATACACATACTGTTTATACATGTATATACATTTACTACACTCCTGTTTATATTGGTTTATTCAATATATATACAAATATATATGTATACACATATATACTTGTATATATGTACTTATATATACAAATACATAAACAGTATGTGTGTATATATATATACACACATACTGTTAGACAGTATAAACAGTATAAACAGTATGTGTATATATATATACACATACTGTTTATACATGTATATACATTTACTACACTCCTGTTTATATTGGTTTATTCAATATATATACAAATATATATGTATACATATATATATACAAGTATATATGTACTTATATATACAAATACATATACAGTATGTATATATATATACATACATATATATATATACATACATATATATATATACATACTGTTTATACATGTATATACATTTACTACATTCCTGTTTATATTGGTTTTTCAATAACTACACCTGTCTGTCACAAGTATATATTATTACACATCATATATTATATTATATTATTATATATTATATATTTTATTCCTATATTTTAACTTCTGCACTATTTTATCTTGGGTTTTTTTTTACTTGCAGGACTTTCTTTTTTATACGTATTTAATGAGCGTTGTTGGAGACACATCCTGACTCCAAACCACGAGTACTTTAAGAAGTACTGTGACAGCATCCTGCACTGCAGACCGCCCGACACGGTTCCCTCCGGACACGGTTCCCTCCGAACACGGTTCCCTCCGAACACGGAACACAAACAACAACTTTTGTGAATTTTATTAAGAAAACAAAACCATTGGACATGATAAAAACCAAGCACTACTGATGGAATAAATAAGTCAAACCAAACCATAAATCTGTACAAGATCTAAAGTGAAACAAAAATGGTCCCAAGAAAAAAAACAAAAAAAAAAAAAACCAACATACAGGATTTTATATCTCACAGCTCTTTTTTTTTTCTTCTTTTTTTTTTTTTTTTTAAACACACAGTTATGAGCAAACTATAAGCAATCGGCTCAATCAGGTGAAAGCTACAACATAAGTGAGATCTTTTTTGTTTTTAAACTGAGTGTACATAATGCTGTTTATAACTGTTAATGTCAATACAATAGCATTTTAAGTTCCAGCGCTGCTGGACTGGGAATGAGGTATATGCTAATCCATCCTCTAAACTGAGACAATTATTTTTATTTCTTTTCTCTCCATCCATGTGAATGCTGATTTGCTGAAATCTGATCAAGTAATTCTGCGTCATAAAGTACTTCTTATAGCCCCTGTTATGTCATGAAGTCATTGGTTTGCAGTGATTCAATTGATTTCAATCCATATTCACGAGTAAATATTAATGAAACTAATGCGTGAGGTTGTACATTAGAGGTCACAGGTCTGAATCCGCTCTATATATATGTATATATATAGATATAAAGTTCAAGTAAATTGCACAAATCTGCACAAAGACCGAGAGCTTGATGCCACACGTGTGGTGTATGGATTCAGCCAATAGACAGCACCTTGAAGGAGGATTAGAACCAACGCTTGAGCTAAAAGACTGGACCCTTCTGTCATAGATAAGTAGTGATACACAGAGATGAGACGTCGTGATGTGTGGACCAGACGGGGAAACTAGTCCCAGTGACCGGTCGGTTTCTACTTCAGGAGGAAAAACAACAACAACAAAAAACCGCCACCTGAAGTAGACGCAGACCAGCGACCGGGAGATCCGATTTATGAGGTTTGCAGATGTTAAAACGTCCAGAAGATCAAACTGAAGTTCTTCTGGTGGGTAGTGTTCAAATTCCAGCCTCCGACTGTTTTAAAAGGAATCGTTCCACAGTTTGGGGAAAACACTTTCATGCCGGTACGGTAAATATGAAGCACAGACAACACCCGCCATTTTGGACTGAAAACGCGTATTCTATTTATAAAACGTTATAGTTCAACACAGGCCATTTCGGTAAAATATGACAACAGGATAGAAATGTTTGTTTTACTTCAGTACGGCACTTTGTAGGCGGACGTTTTACTGGTAGTCGCTTTCAGTCCGAAATGGCGGAAGCGTAGCTCTGCTGCTCGGCGCTGACGTTGCAACGGAACGAACAATTGACTTTCACTTCCTATCTATATACGTTCTTTGCCTAAAGGCCAGGAGATGCTTAGCTTAGCTTAGCGAACAATGTAAGGTGGTCACGCACAACAAAACCGCAGTAGGCCGTTGCTGGACCAGTAGAAGACGTAGAAGAAGGTCCGGACACCGAAGCTCCCTTTAAGTGTAATTTATTGGCACATCTTAGTAACTACTAAGATACGAAAACGCGCCGATAAATTGCACTTAAAGGAGCTCTGGTGTCCGGACATTCTTCTACGTTTTTCATTCGCTTAGCTTAGCATCAAGACGGGAAACAGCTGAGTAAATGCTCACTAATTAACACGTTATATCTTGTTAGTTCAATCGGTACAAAGCGCAAAATTTTCCTCCCGGCCAAGAAATAATCCGGCACTTAACATCATGTAAAACCACAATTTGTCATTTTTAGACTTTATATAAATGAAACAAATATATAACATGTTAATGAGTGAGCTAGATCTGCCTACCAGCACCTTTAAAAGGCCCGACACATCAAGACGACGGACAGTTTGGGGCGGTCGGTGAGCGTCTGTTGGCCTAGTTTTAGCGGTGTTTCCTGCACCGTCGGCTTTAGTCTGCCCGTGTCGGAGTTTTTTTTTGGCGGCGCCCCGTCGGTGAGAGAAATCACTCTTATTGGCTGTTCAGCATCTGATCACTCCAATACACAGATATTTTCACAGCGACATGAACATCTGGAATGAAGCTAAGCGGTGAGTGAGAGTGGTGTGAAAATGGTCAGCAGACGCCGCTTTGTTTCCTGTACGCATCATAACAACGGCTTGTATATCCCCCGTCCTCGCTCTTCCTGTTTCCCCTTTTTGAATGACGAATACAGACTACCGCCGCCTGCTGGTGTGGAGAGTCATTTCATCTCAAGCAGGCGCAGAACGTACGTGCTAACTGGCCGTCGGCTGTCGTCTTTGCGGTGTGTTCAAATGGCCAAAGGCGACGTGAGGCGACGCAACAGGTGGCCAGATGTCGGGTTGGTGTGTCTGGGCCTTAAAGCTCACTAATGAACACATTACGTCTCGTATGTTCAATCCGTATAAAAACACAAGTCTGAACATAAGCTGTTTTATGGGGGGTTAATTTAACAGAGCCAGGCTAGCTGTTTCCCTTTGTTTCCAGTCTTTATGCTAAGCTAAGCTAACCATCTCCTGGCTCTAGCTTTATATTTGGCGTACAGACACGAGAGTGGTGTCGATCCTCTCTTCTAACTCTCAGAAGAAATGTCCCAAAATGTTGAACTACCCTTCAAACGAAAACAAAAGCGTTGCAGTTGAATATAAATATTGGATAATACTAATTGGGGATGATTATAAGGCAAAAACAAAACATGGCACCAAAATTGTAATTCAAAACCTGCTTGACCTAAAACGTGTATTTAATCGTAGCAACTCAAGGCACACCTTCATAATCTACGCTACCTACATCTGTCTTCACTACTTATCCAAGAGTTTATCTTGACCGGTACCGTCTTCTTCTACAAACCACAAACTTTTTTTAAAAAAAATGAATGGAGAACTTTTCATGGATAGAGAAAAAAGACTTCCACTACAGCAGCAAATCTATCTGTGATCGATTGTGACATACCATAACAGTGCATTGACCCTCCTGAGAAAAAAACCCTAAACGTTTCCTAAACAAATATAGAACATTAGTCTAACAGGAGGCGAATCGGGAGGATTGAAGTGACGTGGTCTTAGGGTGGAGGTTCCCCCCGAAGCCGCTGATCTGAGACCAGGTTAGCCTCGTGGGTATCCTGAGCTAAACCAGTAGCAGTAAAACGTTTTCAAAGCGGTCTCAGAGCAGCGCCCGGGATCAACCTCGTCCTAATCTCAGATCCCCAGTGTTAACTCTTTTTAGTCACAGATGCAGGTCAGTGTTTTGTCGTCTGGCCTGGTGGTGGCTGGGCTCGGCTCGGCTGACGGCGCCGCCCCTGGTCACGGAGGATTGGGGGGGGTTCAGAGCTTCTCTTGGCATTAGTGAAAAAGTGTGGAGAACTGGAAGGAAGCACGGAGGGGACCAGCGAATAGAGGTAATATCCATTCTCCCTCTGTGGCAGAGGAGTGTTAGGAGGAGGAGGAGGAAGAGGAAGAGAGACGTCCTTTCTCCCTTTGGTATTGAGAAGAGGGAGAGGGGGTAGTGAGAGGAGAGCCGGTGCATCCATTAGCCCTAAATTATCTAGAGTTAATGGAGGGAGGTGCAGAGGGAGGGAGGGAGGAGGGTGAAGGAGAGGAGTGACCCCAAACATTTAACTCTCCTCAAAGTCCTGAGACGAGGACTCCACTTTGCTTTTCTTGCTGGGCGGGGCCTCCTCCTCTAGGTCCTACAAGAAAACACAAACAACACATGAACAATAATAATAATGATAATAATAATAATAACACTTCCTTTTGTGAAAACTAGTATACACTAGGGCTGGGACGATTCACCTATCTCCTGATTACGATGCTATCACGATACTTGGGTGCCGAGTCGATATGTATTGTGATTCAATATTACGATTTATTGTGATTTGTTAACTTTTTTAACGCTAGACCACGGGGAAGAAGTTGAATCATACACTTACTTTGGAAAATATCTAAATGAATACAGTAAAAATGTTTGATTTTCAGCCACATGTATGTAGTCAGAGATGTCCTGAAGTCAAATATATCCGTCACTGTCAGGCATTACTTAGAAAACAAATTCCCAGCAACCCAAAAATCAAAGAATAAAGACATTTCTCTCATATATTAGTGGTACTTTCTTTTTAATTTATAAAGGACATGTAATGTTTTATACTTCTGGTGAATATAATCCAATCTATCTTATTTCTATAGATGTATTTTGTATATATAGTTCCCTTGTTAACACCTTATTTTGAAAACTAGTCACACGTGTCTACACACGTCTCTAGCTCTCCTGTCAGCTCCGTTCTCTTCATCCATCCATGGTCAGCTCCATCGGGGCCGTTTGAATGCATTTAACATAAATGTCAGTATCTGGGTGCTCTACAGTCGTAGCGTCGGCCCATTTGACCATGGAGATGAGAGCGACGGCCGGCTCGACCACACGTTACCGCGATACGATAACGTTTCCTGTCCGTGACAGAGTTAGCGTGCAGCTTTAGCTCTGCTCTGTGTAGCTCTGCTTTTCCTGTCAATGTGTGAAACCCAAAGTGTTTCCATCCTTTCCTGGATGTGTAGTGTTTACCACGCTGGAGTTAACATGTGAGGGTGCAGGTCGTATCCACGCAGACCCTCCAACGTTTTCTACTTTCAGCTCTTTGCGGTTTGTTTTGGTTGACGGATACGGAACAGATATGACGTCACGTTACTCAGACTACAACAATAAAAGCGGTAACTTCCTTCTTCCTCCACATAGACTCAGATGAAGCAAATATATCGATTCTGGCATTAAAGAATCAATTTAAAAAAAATAATATCTTGTACTTAAAGTGGCAGTAGGCAGTAAAACAAAACCTGCAGTACATAAGTGAATCGGTTTGAGATTGCTTCTCTTGGTTACAAATCATTTGCCCCGAAACGTTGCGATTAAATTCACTTTCACAAGTTCACGCAGGATTTTGTTTGCAACTTTTAAAAAAGTAGAAAGTTTGATTGAAATCTCAGCGACTGATGTTGTCCCATAAAAGCGAGAGCATGTGCCTGGCTGGACACCGTTAGAGCTAAGTGAGAAAATGAGTTTTGTTTTTGGTGAACTGACCATTTAATCATTCACAACTAAAGTCATGAGTGTAGTTTGAAGACGTGTTTGTACCTGAGTGGCTTTGCTGTCTGAAGAGTCCTTCTCCCCTGAGGACAAACTGTCTCTCTTGGCACTTTGTGCTCTCTCTGAGGTCTCTGATGACGGGGTGGTCTTACCTGAGGATTGTTAACACGTCAACAAATCAGAACACATTTCTTCATCTGGCAGTAAACACACACAGAAGAGGACTGAACGATGTACATTAGTATATTACAGGTGATGTGTTTAGCTGCGGACGCTTGTTCTCTGGCACTTTAATGACACAGTGTGGTGGTGAGAAGTAACTGCACAGTAACATGGAGTCATTTCACCCAGCTGACACTCAAACTAAAAGGTCAGTTTAGTTTAACCAACATGGGAGAAAAAAAAACTGATCAAACTGGAAACAATTAAAACGGACAAATGATCCACTAATTGTTCCAGGATCTTATTTATTTATGTATTTAACCAGGAAGAGGGAGGCCTGGCCAAGATAGCAAAGAAAATGTTTTGATTATCGATAAATCCCTTCTAGGGGTGGCAAAGTTAACGCGACAATAACACATTAGCTTTAACGCCACTAATTTCTTTAACGGATTAACACAATCGATGTTTCAGAGGTTGTAGTGGGCTCAGTTCTAAAGCTAGAGTGAAGATACTGGTTTCATATGAAACTAGAAAACCTGATGAGTCCATTGGTACCAACCACGTCAGACTAGGAGGTTAAATAGCGCTCAAAACTTGCGCTACATTTTGGTGAGGATAATATGTCATGGTCATTTTCTCTGGTAATGTTAGCTGTGTGAGTGTGTTGGTGTCTCACCCCTCTTGCTGTCCGGGCTCTGGTCAGTCTTGGCCTCGCTGCTCTCGCGGTGAGACGTGGCGGTGGGCTCCGGGGCGGGACTGGTGCTACAACTGTTTTCCTGTTTCACCGGGGATGAGTCGGCGATGGAGCTCTGGTTGCTGTTGTCATCTAGAAAAGAAAGAGAGACAGATTTACATTAGTTGGTTTTTGTTACTGTGAGATTGTCAAACATTGATCTTAGACACCTAGTATTATTAGTATTATTATTATTAGTAGTAGTAGCAGTAGTAGTAGTATAACATTAGTACGTCATTTTTCATAGAGATGCATAAAAACCCTCAGGTACTATAGAGGACAAAACCTGCCAATATAAAAAAAAATAATGAATAAATAAATGAATAAATAACTCAATAAATAAATATGTCATTAAATGTAGCAAAAATAATATTAAAAATAAATGTAGCCATTAATGAATTGATAAAATGTGACATAGATTGATATTTCAGTTTTAATTTGCTTCTTTATTCATTTATCTTTGTATTAACTCCCTTATCTATTTACTATTCTGTTTAATTTTCCCTTTTATTTATTTCTGTATTTCTTTCTATTATTTTCTAAGTTTTATTTATTTATTTTTGCATTTATTTTAATTTATTTCTGCATTTATTTATGCACATTTTTTCTTTTGCATTTCACCACTTATTCATTTCCCCAGACTTATTTATTTCTGTATTCTTTTCTTTATACATGTCTTTATGCATGTCTGCCTCATTATGCAAATGAGGGGGCTGTCACTCAACAAAAATAAATAAATAAATAAAAAATAAATGCAAAAAGTTCCCCTTTGATAACACCTTATTTTGAAAAGCGGACGTAGTCACACGTGTTTACTTCCTCTAACTTCTCCAAGGTGGTCTCTAGCTCTCCCATCAGCTCCGTTCTCTTTATCCATCCATGGTCAGCTCCATCGGGGCCGTTTCAATGCATTTAACATCAAATGTCAGTATATGGGTGCTCTACAGTTGTAGCGTCGGCCCATTTGACCACGGAGACGCACGTTACCGCGATACAATAACGTGAGTTAGCATGCAGCTTTAGCCGTGATGTCTAGCTCAACTTTTCCATCCTTTACTGGATGTGTAGTGTTTACCACACTGGATTTAACATGTGAGGGTGCAGGTCGTATCCACGCTGACCCTCCAGCGTTTTCTACTTGTTTCGGCTCGCTGCGGTTTGTTTTGGTTGACGGATACGGAACGAATATGACGTCACGTTACTCAGACTACAACAATAAAAGCGGTAACTTCCTTCTACCTCCTCATAGACTCAAATGAGGCAAATATATCTACTCTGGCATTAAAATCAATTTAAAAATTGTAAAAAAAAAAATAATAATTGTGATACCTATTGTGTGTGCACCAAATGTGGATTAATCCGCCACTGAAAATAGTCCTCAACCAATCCCCTATTTCCTCCTGTTTGTTAGAGTGACCAGCTGTTTTAGGAAATTGCTCAGTCTAGATTTGTGTTTTTAAAGATTTACATCTTCAGTAGGAACCAAATGGTTTTGGAGCTGAGAGCCACAGACAGGAAGTCAGGAAGTATTGAGAGAACAAACTAACACATTTTTTTGTTTTGGTCTTTTCATGGGATTTGTTGACAATAAAAAAAGAAAATAGAATAGCAGCAGCCGTGTCCTTTAAGGCTTTCAGTACGTACCGTGCATGTCCATCATCCCTGGAGAGGAGCTGTTCTCTGGAGTCGTCAACTCTGAGCCGTATTTCTCATCTTTACCCTTCTTCTTATTTTTGTTCTTCTACAATGAGAGGAAAAATTGTTCAGACACAATAGGAAAATATATATATATATATTTTGCCCTTGAAATAAAGGTTGAAAATGTTCTTTTGTCTTCAGCGTTTCACATGAAGCACCTGTTGAAAACATGTGTTTTATTGTTTACTGCTAATGAAAATTAATGTCACTTAATAGAGGCTGAACTCACATCATCTGATTTGGGCTCTGTCACTGGCACCCACTTGTAGATGCGAAGGGACGTGTCTCCAACAGTCACCCATTTCTTCTCCCTGTGTAAGAGTGAAAAACAAGCTGACTCAAAGGCTCCGAGGCACCATAGAAGAAGACACTGACATGATGTAAAGAAAAAGCTGAACGCAGCTCCCTGTGGTTGTTAAGACAATGGTTAAATCTCAATTTCCCAGAGCCAAATATTACATCGTCAAATTACTTGTTTTGTCCGACCAAAACCCAAAGATATTAAATTTTAAATAAAAGAAGAAACAGAAAATTATCATATTTTAGAGGCTGGAGCTGGTGAGTGTTTGGCATTTTTGCGAAATAAATTACTTAATATCTGTCTGTGAATGGAAAATATTGTGATTAACACAGCAGGAAAACATGATGTTAACAATACATAAACTCCCAAAGGCTCATTATGCCTCTCAATATAATCACACTAAAACAGATAAAATACTTTTAAAAAGACATCACCGTGGGCTTTAGGAACATTTTCTGACATTTTGAAGACCAAAACGAGTAATTGAAAAAATCATAGGATCATTAAACGATATTGAAAAAAATCTTTCGGTCTATAAAATGTTAGAAAATTGTTTTTTGAAAAAGCTCCAAAATTATGATTTAGAGACATAGGCACACTGGAATTGACAATAAGATAACATATGATATTAAATCAACATAGTAATTACGATCAGGGCTGCAACCAACGTATAGTTTCATTACTGATTAAAATATAAAAATACATTACAAGTGAAAGTCCTGCATTGAAAACGTCACTTAAGTAAAAGTATGCAAGTATGATTAGCTAAATGTACTTAAAGTATCAAAGTAAAAGTACTCATAAGTGTTATACTATCAGATATAATATTATTGGATTATTATCACTGCTACATTAATGTATAAGCTGCATTTAGTTGGTTGAAAGAGCAAATTTTAACTATTTTTTTACGTTGTGTAGATAAATCTACAACATAACATGTATTTTGAACGTACAATCTTAATCTCAAATTAACTACAGCTGTAAAATAAATGTAGTGGAGTAGAAAGTACAATATTTAACTCTTAACACTACAGTATTAAGTAGAATGTAAGTAAAAGTTCTGCATTGAAAATGGCACTTAAGTAAAAGTACAAAAGTATCAGCATCAAAACACAAATTTGCAAAATAACTAGTAAATAAAGCTGTAAAATACATGTAGGAGTAAAAAGTACAATATTTAGCTCTGAAAAGTAGCTAATTTAAAACCAATAGAGTATAAATATCTTAAAATTGTACTTAAGTAGGCTACAGTACTTGATTAAATGTACAAATCAGTATAAAGTAACTTTTTAGCTAGTTTAGTAGCATACAGTGTCATCTTACAGAAAACGAAAAATAAATAAAAAATATATAAAATAGTAGCCTATATTGGAACCCCAAAGCTTAAAATTCAGATTCACAATCTGTTTTATTTTTAAAAAGACCATCGTTAAATGAACGTTATTTAAAGGTGGTCTTTTTAAAATTGAAAATAAAACACATTGGTAGTTTGGAAATAACGTTAATTTAACGGTTTACATTTATGCTATTAAACCACTATAAATGTAGGAGTAAAAAGCACAATATTTAGCTCTGAAATGTAGTTAATTTAAAACCATTAAAGTACTAATATCTTAAAATTGTACTTAAGTATTTATGCTACTAAACTAGTATACATGTAGGAGTAAAAAGTACAATATTTAGCTCTGAAAAGAAGTTAATTTAAAAAAATAAATAAAGTATAAATATCTTAAAATTGTACTTAAGTAGGCTACTGTACTTGGTTAAATGTAAAAATGTAGTATAAAGTAACTTTTTAGCTAGTTTAGTAGCATACAATGTTATCTTACAGAAAACAAAAAATAAAAAAGTATAAAATATATAAAAATGTTAAAATTCAAATTCACAATGTGTTTTATTTTTTAAAAAGACGACCGTTAAAAAAGACGACCGTTAAATTAACGTTATTTTCAAATTTCAAACTGCCAACTTCTGACTTTGACCTGGGGACGTTTGATTAAATCACCTGATTAAAAAAATATATATATAAATCTTTCCACCGGGGGCGGGGTTACACACCTAATACAACACATTCTCTCCATTTGAACCGTTAAAATGTGTATAAAAGTGTTTTGTTTTCGGTTTAAAACACGTTAAGAACCCGAGTCACTACGTGTTCAGCCATGCACTAGCCTACTTCCCCTCTCTCCCAACCCCCCACCGTGCCTCCGTCTCTATCCGACCTAAAGGGCGACTCAAAGCGCTTAATTTAAAACTCCAGACGGACTAAACTCCTCCGCGCCGTCGTCGAATTGTTTCCAAGTCAACAGTTATCGGTGCTAAAAAGAAACACACCGCCTGTGAGCTATAAAAACAAGCGTGAAGAAGAAACAGCAGCAGCAGCAAGCAATGGCTTCATGTGACTGCATCGAAATGGCTTCTGGGTTCAACCCTTTTGCTGGTAAAGAGAGAGGAGAATTACATGTTGTTATATATATATTTATATATATATAAGAAGCAGGAAGGCTGAGCCGGCACTAGTGCGCCCCGGTGCACCTGAGCTGTAAGTACATCTGCCGTGAATCTCAAAAAAAAATCATCCTTTTTTCTTTCATTTTCACCCCCAGTCTCTCCTCTTCCTTCTCCTCCCCCAACAAGCCTCGTTGTTAGATAACGAAGCCCGCTTCTTTTTCTTCTCCCCCCCTCTCTTCCCCTTCTTCTTACCATTTTCGTACTTTCTCAATAGCGGCCATAACCCTCTTGATGTCATCTTTCGCCCTGCTCCGGGTCTCAGCTCGGACCGACCTGCCCGACATTGCCGCGGTGGGTATAATATTTTTTAAAGCTCGCCGGCAGTTCAGACACAATGCAAACAGTAGAGCGCACAGAGGAGCTACTGCGCATGCGCGGCCTGATAGAGCAGAGAGAGGAGGGGAGGGAGGCCTGGCTGCAGCTGCACTATGAAGACAGATCTGTCTCCCTGCTGTGTGTGTGTGTGCAGGAGAACAAAGAGGCTGCTCTCATACTAATAAAACTACTTAGAAACTACTACAAGTTTGGTAGAAAAAAAAGTAGTAATATTATGAGAATAAAGACAGAAGTTTACGAGAAAAAAAAAATAAGTTTACGAGAAAAAAAGTAGTAATATTATGAGAATAAAGTCAGAGGTTTACGAGAAAAGAAGTAGTAATATTATGAGAATAAAGTCTGAAGTTTACGAGAAAAAAAGTCGTAATATTACGAGAATAAAGTCTGAAGTTTACGAGAAAAAAAGTCGTAATATTACGAGAATAAAGTCTGGAGTTTACGAGAAAAAAAGTCGTAATATTACAAGAATAAAGTCTGAAGTTTAAGAGGGAAAAGTCGTAATATTATGAGAATAAAGTCAGAGGTTTACGAGAAAAAAAGTCATATTACGAGAATAAAGTCTGAAGTTTACAAGAAAAAAAGTCGGAATATGAGAATAAAGTTTGAAGTTTACGAGAAAAAAGTCATAACTTTACGAGATAAATGTAGTAATATTATGAGAGTAAAGACAGAAGTTTACGAGAAAAAAAGTCGTAATATTACGAGAATAAAGTCAAAGATTTTCGAGAAAAAAAGTCGTAACATTATGAGAAGAAAGACAGAAGTTTACGAGAAAAAAGTCTTAGTATTACGAGAACAAAGTCTGAAGTTTACGAGAAAAAAAAAATAAGTTTACGAGAAAAAAGTAGTAATATGAGAATAAAGACAGAAGTTTACGAGAAAAAAAGTCGTAATATTACGAGAATAAAGTCTGAAGTTTACGAGAAAAAAAGTCGGAATATTACAAGAATAAAGTCATAAGTTTACGAAAAAAAAGTCGGAATATTACAAGAATAAAGTCAGAAGTTTACGAGAAAAAGTAGTAATAGCAAACAGTAGAGCACACAGAGGAGCTACTGCGCGTGCGCGGCCTGATAGAGCAGAGAGAGGAGGGGAGGGAGGCCTGGCTGCAGCTGCACTATGAAGACAGATCTGTCTCCCTGCTGTGTGTGTGTGTGCAGGAGAACAAAGAGGCTGCTCTCATACTAATAAAACTACTTAGAAACTACTACAAGTTTGGTAGAAAAAAAAGTAGTAATATTATGAGAATAAAGACAGAAGTTTACGAGAAAAAAAAAATAAGTTTACGAGAAAAAAAGTAGTAATATTATGAGAATAAAGTCAGAGGTTTACGAGAAAAGAAGTAGTAATATTATGAGAATAAAGTCATAAGTTTACGAGAAAAAAAGTCGTAATATTATGAGAATAAAGTCAGAGGTTTACGAGAAAAAAAGTAGTAATATTATGAGAATAAAGTCAGAGGTTTACGAGAAAAGAAGTAATAATATTATGAGAATAAAGTCAGAGGTTTACGAGAAAAGAAGTCGTAATATTATGAGAATAAAGTCATAAGTTTATGAGAAAAAAAGTCGTAATATTATGAGAATAAAGTCATAAGTTTATGAGAAAAAAAGTAGTAATATTATGAGAATAAAGACAGAAGTTTACGAGAAAAAAAAAATAAGTTTACGAGAAAAAAAGTAGTAATATTGAGAATAAAGTCAGAGGTTTACGAGAAAAGAAGTAGTAATATTATGAGAATAAAGTCAGAGGTTTACGAGAAAAGAAGTCGTAATATTATGAGAATAAAGTCATAAGTTTATGAGAAAAAAAGTCGTAATATTATGAGAATAAAGTCTGAAGTTTACGAGAAAAAAAGTCGTAATATTACAAGAATAAAGTCATAAGTTTACGAAAAAAAAAGTCGTAATATTACGAGAATAAAGTCTGAAGTTCACAACAAAAAAAGTCGTAATATTATGAGAATAAGGTCATAAGTTTACGAGAAAAAAAGTCTTAATATTATAGGAATAAAGACAGAGGTTTACGAGAAAAAAAGTCATAGTATTACGACAATAAAGTCTGTTGTTTACGAGAAAAAAAGTCGTAATATGAGAATAAAGTCTGAAGTTTACGAGATAAAAGTAGTGATAATATGAGAGTAAAGACAGAAGTTTACGAGAAAAAAAGTCGTAATATTACGAGAATAAAGTCGTAATATTACAAGAATAAAGTCTGAAGTTTACGAGAAAAAAAGTCATACGTTTACGAGATAAAAGTAGTAATATTATGAGAATAAAGACAGAAGTTTACAAGAAAGAAAGTCATAAGTTTATGAGAAAAAAAGTCGTAATATGAGAATAAAGTCAGAAGTTTAGGAGAAAAAAAGTCGTAATATTACGAGAATAAAGTCAGAAGTTTACGACAAAAAGTCGTAATATGAGAATAAAGTCAGAAGTTTATGAGAAAAGAAGTCGTAATATTATGAGAATAAAATCTGAAGTTTACAAGAAAACAAGTTGTGATATCATAAGAATAAAGTTTGAAGTTTACGAGAAAAAAGTCAGAGGTTTACGAGAAAAAAAGTCGGAATATTATGAGAATAAAGTCTGAAGTTTACGAGAAAACCACCCTTACCACCCAGGTGGTGAGAATAGACAACCACACCTCGACTTCACTGACTCTAAGCACAGGAGCGCCACAGGGCTGTGTTCTCAGCCCCCTCCTGTACTCCCTCTACACCCACGACTGTGTGGCAACAAGAGCTTCAAACACCATCGTGAAGTTTGCGGACGACACAGCAGTTGTGGGGTTGATCTAACCATGGCGACGAGATGGCTTACAGGGAGGAGGTGATCCTCAGGGACTTCTACCGGGGCACCATAGAGAGCCTCCTGACAGGCTGCTTCACCACCTGGTACGGCAGCTGCACCAACGTGGACCGTAAGGCGCTGGAAAGGGTGGTGTGCTCGGCCCAACACATCACCGGGTGCGAGCTGCCCAGCCTGCAGGAGCTTTAACCCCAGCGGTGCCTCAGGAAGTCCTTGAGGGTCATTAAGGACACGACACCCCCACAACAACCTGTTCTCCCTCCTGCCCCCTGGTAGAAGATACAGGACCCCCAGGACTCACACCAGCAGACTGAGGAACAGTTTTTTCCCCCAGGCCATCAGACTTTTAAATCGATAATTCATTCGACACATTCTTGCACAAAAATATATCTTATACTGTATATACTGTATATATTCTTAATACATATGTTCTTAATATGCCCTTGTATAAAGTATTTCCTTTTATAATTGTAATGTAAGTTTAATTGTAATGTAAATGTAATAGAATTTATTATTTTAATGGAGCTTCCCAACAAAAAGTATTTCACACATATTGTACCTGTACAACCGGCGTGACAATAAACATCTTGAATCTTGAATCTTGAATCTTGAAAAAAAGTCAGAAGTTTACGAGAAAAAAAGTCTGAAGTTTACAAGAAACCAAGTTGTGATATCATGAGAATAAAGTCAGAAGTTTACGAGAAACAAAGTTGTAATATGAGAATAAAGTCATAGGTTTACGAGAAAAATGTCATAATATTATGAAAGTAAAGTCATAAGTATATGAGAAAAAAAAGTTGTATTATTATGAGAATAAAGTCATAAGTTTACGAAAAAAAATACGTAATATTATCAGAATAAAGTCATAAGTTTACGAGAAAAAATACGTAATATTATCAGAATAAAGCCATAAGTTTACGAGAAAACAAGTCGTAATATTATGAGAATAAGTCATAAGTTTACGAGAAAAAAAGTCGGAATATTATTCTGAACAAAGTAGTGAGTAGTGAATAATACATGAATAGAGTCTACATAGACATTTAAACTGAACAAAAAAAACTTTATGAAAATATCTTTAAAGTTTACTCCACTTGCCTAAATTTAAGCACAGAGTGAAATAAGGACAGAGAAGTCTACGTGGCGCACCTGAAGGCAACATGCAGCCAGACGATGCTGTTACTATTTTTCCTATTGTTAACTGTTTCATATTGTCTATAAGGGATCCCACACTTATTTAGTATGTATGTATTTATTGATATGGTTGGTATAATTCAATTTAATTCAGCTATCAGGTCAATTTGCAGTTACATCTCTATTTCTTTATCCGAAGTCAATATTTATATTGCAAATGTTTTTTTATGCTACAATGTTCATAATTCAGTACTTTGTGCAATATTGATGTTTGTGAATGTGCTGCATGGCTCCCACCACTAGGTGGTGCCTTTGAATAAGTTTAGCAAGTTTTGAGGCAGAAGTAGAAGAAGAAGTTTGTAGTAAAACATTGTAGACTACTTTAACTTAAGTAAAAGACCTGAGTGCTTCTTCCACCAGTGGTTATAGATAAGAAGAACCTGTCTGGAGTTGAAACAATAATATGCTGATGCACTTTTTTTGACAGATGCATTATAGTGGAATGAAAACGTGTGTGTGCATGTGTGCGTGTGTCAATCATCCAAGACAAGGGTGCCCAATCTTTTCCCTTGGAGGGCCAAAACTGGAACTCAATAGAGGGCCACGGGCCAAAATGAAACACCTATTGTATTGTATCGTTAAGATGCAAAATGGTACTAAGATCCCAAGTTCCCTTAATTAAATATGTTTTAGATAGTTAGCCCCTTAAAATCCACCTGCTGAATACAATTGGGGTCATTTATGCAATTTATGTATTTCCAAGACTGGTTAGGGACTCCAGCATGTAGACATATTAAAATACACCATTTTTAGAATAGGCAAAAATAACACGTGTGTACTGCATTCAAGGAACTGCATGTTTACCCCAAAACTGCACAGGATTATCATAAAGTGGGCATGTCTGTAAAGGGGAGACTCGTGGGTACCCATAGAACCCATTTTCAGTCACATATCTTGAGGTCAGAGGTCAAGAGACCCCTTTGAATACGGCCATGCCAGTTTTTCCCCACCAAAATTTAGCCCAACTTTAGAGTGTTAGCCTCCTTCCTGACAAGCTAGTATGACATGATATGGTATTAATGGAGTCCTTAGGTCTTCTAGTTTCATATGATGCCACTATCCTCTAACCATAAACCCGAGCCTGCATGGTACGGCCTCCAAAAGACAGTAAAGTCGGTTGGGTCTTTTAATAAAAAAAATAATTTGCTAACATCTGGCGGGCCAAATCTAACCTGATGACGGGCCAACTTTGGCCCACGGGCCCCACTTTGGACAGCCCTGATCCAAGAGAACAAGGTGGCTTGAATTTGTGTATTTCACCCTCTAGTGGTTGACCTCAGGTTTGACAAAGTGTGTTTTTAGTTTGATTCAAGAAAAAGCAGCACACCTTCAGTTGTTGCCTGTTCAGATGGAAAGCTTGTTGATTAAAACCCGTTGCTGTGTTTTGTCTAGATCTCTCCTCTAGTGTAAAAACAAAGTAGTCTAAAGCAGTCTCCATTTGTTATTGTTTGTGTAGTTTACATTGTTTACATACTCACCTGAGTACTTGACTGCTGGAAACTGTATCT